>PVLC010024567.1:0-24509 GCA_004027655.1 Graphiurus murinus | reverse complement strand
AAAAAAAAAAAAAAGAAAAAAGGTTGAGGGTAGCTGGGCATGGTGAAGCATGTTTGTAATCCCAGTATTTGGGAGGCTGAGACAAGAGGACTACAGGTTCGAGGACAGCCTCAGCAAGTACTAAGACTCTCATCAACCTATTGAGATCCTTTTTCAAAATAAAAATAAAATAGGGCCGGGTGTGTAGCTCAGAAGTAGAATGCCTCCTGGTTCAATCCTCAGTACCACATACACACACATACAAAAGCTGGGGGTGTAGCTCAGAGGTAGAATGCCCCTGGGTTCAATCCCAATACCAATAAATAAATACACGTATTTATACACGTATATAAACATACACGTATACATACATACATACACATATACATCTCAGGCCCAAGTACAGTGGGCCCTAGACACTATATTAATGTCCCAAACAGAGAAGTGGGCCCTGATTGACCCCTTCTCACAATTTAGGCTTCAGTTCAAATGTCACATGCTCCAAAAGGCTTTTCTTAAACACCCCGCTTAAAACATCTTGCATGCCGGGCGTGGTGGTGCACGCTTGTAATTCCAGTACTTGGGAGGCTGAGACAGGAGGATCACAGGTTCAAATCCAGCCTTCAACAACTTCAGCAATCTAGTGAGACCCTGTCTCCAAATAAGAAATAAAATAGGACTGGGGATGTAGCTTGTAGAATGCCTCTGGGTTCAATCCCCAGAACAACAACAACAAAAAATTGTATAATCACACACTGGCCCATTACTCTGATTTATTTTCTTCACAGGATTTACATCTATCTGACAACCCCTTGTTCCTTTGTTTATTTGTCCTGTCCCTGTAACTATCCTGTAAGCTCCATGAAGACAGGCACTGGTTAACTGGTGGCTCCAGCACCAGGTCTGTGAAATGGGTGAAAGCGCAGCCTGCCGTGCCTGAGCAGCGTGCAGAGGGCCTCCGCTCAGCCTCCTGCCCCTGTGTGCGCTTTCTAGGACCACTCAGGCTCTTCCAGGATGGTAGGAAGAAGGGAATTCATGCTCTTGCCTCACATGCACTCACATGGCCTTTCAGACCCTTGGTTTTTTTCATCTGAAAAGTGAGAATAATGCCAACCTATTCTTTTTTTTTTTTTTTCCAGTACTGGGGATTGAACCCAGGGACATTTTACATCCAAGCTACATCCTCAGCCTTATTTTTTATTCCTTATTTTGAAACAGGGTCTCACTAAGTTGTGGAGGGCCTCACTAAGTTGCTAAGCCTGACCACGAACCTTCGATCCTCCTATCTCAGCCTCCCAAGTGCTGGGATTACAGGCGTGTGCCACCACGCCTGGCTATAATGCTGACCTATTCTGAGAGGGCAATGAAATAGCATATTTGAAAGCAAAGGACTAACCCACAGAGGGGTTCAGTAGACTCAGGTTTCCTTCCCCCTTCTCACTGGCTACTTCAGAGCTTATTCCTGTCTAAGGCAGGGATCCCATGCTACGAGGCCCATGTACTTCTCAACACAACAGATGCTCAGTAAACATTTGTTGGTTACAGGTTGGCCATGGCTCCCCTTCCTCTTCCAGAAAAACCTTAAACAGAAGCCCAGTGGAAATTCAGAACATCTTTCCTTCTTGCTCTCTTTCTACAAATATTTACTGAACCGATCCTATGTGACAGGCAGTGTGCTGGGGCTTGAGAGAATCAATAATAACTAAAAAGGATGCATGGTGCCTGCTTTCTGGAGCTCATGGTCTGGGGGGTTAGGCAGGTGTTAATCAAATAATGGAGCTACTGTGTGCTAAATGCAGCAGAGAAGAGGCTGCCCGGTCTGTGAGAACACATGATGGAGGAATTTGATCAGGTTAGGGAGGTTGGCTACTGACCTGGGACCTCTAAACAATTTGGAGTTTATTATGCAAGGAGCCCAACTGGTAGTAAGAGCAGTCCAAGCAGGGGGGCCAGCACATGCAAATGCCCTGTGGCTAGAGTAAAGCTAGCCAATGAGATGAACTGAGGGAGATGTAGATGACCATGTGTTGTGGGCTGGCGCATATCACACTGTGTAGGAGCTTGAAGGCCACATTAGGGCATTTCCTTTTTGTCTGGGGAGGTCCTCAAAGGATTTTAAGTAACACAGCTAGGCTTGCATATTGAAAAGATGATCTGGTCTATGGCCATACCATCCTGGACGTACCCTATCTCCATCTCATCTGAAAAGATGACTGGTTGCCTATGAAACAGGAATTTACCATTTATGACAGAAAGATTCTACAGTCCTTCTAGAAGAGGGATGGCAAAGCAGCCCCTACTTGTCAAAATCCCCTGCTCTTGTGTCCATAGCAGACAGCACTAATCAATTACAGCAGTGGTTCTCAAAGTGTGGTCCTCAGACCAGCAGCATCAGCACCACTTGGGAGTTTATTAGAAATGCAAATGAGCCGGGTGTGGTGGAGCACGCTTGTAATCCCAGCATTCGGGAGGCTGAGACTGGAGGATCCGGGTTCGCGGCCAGCCTCAGCTACCTAGTGAGGCACTCCGCAACTTAGTGAGACCCAATTTCAAAATAAAGAATAAAAAATAGGGCTGGGGTTATAGCTCGGAGGTAGAATGCCCCTGAGTTCAATCCCCAGTACTGCAAAAAAAAAAAAAAAAAAAGAAATGCAAATGACCAGACTTCACACTAGACCCCTGGAATGGGAAGCTCTTGGGGTGGAAGCCAGCAGTCTGCTTTAACAAGCCCTCCTGGAGATTCCCACGCATGTTAAAATTTCCTCTTCCTAGGAAGCACTTCTCAACACAGTCCTCTTGCTGGTCACACTGCTGCAGGCTAATTGCACAGAGTGCTGGGCTGGGGGCTCCTCTGAGGGGCTGCATAGACCCAGCTCTGGAGCTCAAGAAGCTCAAACCCTGGCAAGGGCCTAAATGTAAGCAAGCTGTCACCTGTGCCTGGAGACTGGGCAGTATGGAGGCCTTGCCTCAAGCCCTTGCTCAGCCACTGCCGGGGGCAGCACAACCTGACAGTGCCTTCTCCTGGGCCTCAGTCTCCTCCTCTGTGCATTTAATAAAGTGTCTCTAAGAGGGGCCCCTTCTGTGGCTTCTGAGCCAGAGAAGTGGATGCATGCTCAGTTCCCTGGGAAAGCCCCTTATAAATCTTCGTCCCCGTGGTCTGGGAGAGGAGCAGGTAGTGCAGTGGCAGCGGGGATGTTGCCCAGAGCTTGTAAGAGGCAGCACATGACTCAGCCTTGGAAGGAGGCATCCATCACCCTGGGCAGCCAGAAAGCCAGGGGAGACAGCGTGGGAGTACGGAAGGAGGAGACAGAGCTCCTGGCCCCAAAGGCTCCGGCACTTTCCCAGGCCTGGGACCCATTAGCAGACAGGAGGACTCTAAGCCCAGAGAGGGGGAAATCTGAGACTTGGGGAGGGGGAGAGCAGGATGAGGGGTGGGGTGGTCAAATTCTACGAGACCATGTAGAATACAAAATATGTGGTCCTGAACTTCTTACAAATCCTGGGACTCATAATGGAAATTCCTCCCCCAGATCCACAGTTAACTGGCTTTTTCTCAACTCAATAGAGAAGCCTTCTTTGATGAGCCATCTATCCACCTTTGTGTGTGAGTGTGTGTGTGTGTATGTGTGTGTGTGTGTGTGTGTGTGTGTGTGTGTGTGTCTGTGTATTACTGGGGATTGAACCCAGGGGCATTCTACCTCTGAACTACACTCCAACCCTTATTTATTTATTATTTTGAAACAGGATCTCATTAAATTATTAAGCACTGTCCTTGAACTTTTGATCCTTCTGTCTCAGCCTTCCAAGTACTGGGATTTCAGGGGTGTGCCACTGCACCCAGTTTCCCCCATCACTTTTTTTTTTTTTGATGGTTCTCAGGATTAAACCCAAGTTTTGTGCATGCTAAGCAAGTGCTTTACCACTGAGCTACACTCCCAACCTCCAGACCTCCTTTCACCTTTTTTTTTTTTTTTTCTTGAGAGTGATTTCCTCACACAAGTCTTGCTCTAGTACTATGAGCTCTCAGTTGCATTCTGGAAAAGTGGGGAGCCAGGCCAGGCCAGGAAGCCCCTTGAGCCTGTTCCCTTTGCTGAGAAGTCGCTGCCTTCTTAAATCCGAGCGCAGTCCCTTAGGGTTCCATTGAGCTTTTTTTTTTTTTTTTTTTTTTTGGTACTGGATATTGATTGGGCTACATCCCCAGCCCCCCCCCTTTTTTTTTTTTTGCAGTACTGGGGATTGAACTCAGGGGCATTCTACCTCCAAGCTATAACCCCAGCCCTATTTTTTATTCTTTATTTTGAAACAGGGTCTCACTAAGTTGCAGAAGGCCTCACTAGGTAGCTAAGGCTGGCCGAGAACCCAGATCCTCCGGTCTCAAATGCTGGGATTACAAGCGTGCGCCACCACACCCAGCTCCCCAGTCCTTTTTTACATATTACAAATATATATGTAAAAAAGGCTGGGTATGTAGCCCAATACACACACACACACACACACACACACACACACACACATACACACACACATTTTTTTTTAAATGTAGGGTCTTGATAAGTTACTGAGGGTCTTACCAAGTTGCCGAGGCTGATCTTGAACCTGCAATCCTCCTGTCTCAGCCTCCCAAGTACTGGGATTACACGCGTGTTTGATGCCTGGCTCCCTTTCACCCTTGGATGGCTTTCTGGAGCTTGCATTGCTTAGCTCTTGGCTCCTGATTGGCTCACTAGCTCAGGGCCATCTCCCCCCTCCTCCTGGAGTGGAAGCTCCCTGAGATGCAAGGTCTTCCTGCCTCACTCACACCCGGCTCTACAGCACCTGTCACAAACTGGGTGCTCAGGACGTGCAGGGAGTGGAGTGCCTGGAGATGACTTTCTACATATCCCATCATGTCCTGGCAATCTCTGAAATGGGGGAGATGATCATTTCCCATTGTTCCTATGGGAATATTTAGACAGAAAGACTCGGGACTGGCTCAAAGGTTCCACAGGTAGGCAGTGCTAGAGCCTCTGAGCCTCTGTCTCTCTTGCCTCAAAGCTCAGAATACTTGGAATGTGGGAGCAGAGGGGCTGCTAAAGTGTTGCCAGGAAAGGAGGGAGAAGGCAGCATTGACCCAAACCTCCCAAGGCCCTGCTGAGGGCCCAGCTGAGGAGGCCCTTCTCAAGCTGGAGCTTCTCCATTTAGGATTTCTAAAGGGAAGTCCTACTTTACACAGCTGCTGTCCACGTTCTGGAATTTGTTACCCCCAAGGGGAATTCACAAGCTGAAAATAGAAAGGAGTTCAGAAAGGGCTGCACAAAATTAATGGATGACAGGTCCCCAGAGGAAATGAAAGGAAGCCAGAGAAGCTGGGGGTTTGTGCCTAGACAATGAAGGTCAGCAGCATGCTGGGGACTGCCATGGTCTCCCCGAAATGGGTCCCAGGTGTCCGAGGAAAGCGAGTGGGAGGTAGTGGATCTCAAAGTCCCAGCCCACTCTCCGCAGGACTGGGCTGCCTGGCTCCTCGCTGTCCCCCCAGCCCCGCTCCACTGGCCCTAGGGGCTGATGTCTTGGCTTGGGGACTCCCTCTCCTGACCAGGATCAGCAATTTGCATGTATTCTGGTATATTTCTTTGCTGTCCCATCTTCTTTCTTTCTTTTTTTTTTTCTTTTGGGAAAAGGGGATTCTTTTTGCAAGGTCTTCATTACTTCCTAATTATTGGTACTCCTTCCATTTATTTGTCTTGTTAAATGCAAAACTCATGGAGCTGCTCACTTTCTCATCTGATTCAGTTTCATTGTGAATTCCAGGCCCAAACCCCTTCACTCAAGTCAGCCCCGGTGGGAGAGGCTCCGTGCCTTCTCCTCGCTGGGCATCACCCCTGCTCTGGGTGGCCTCCTTCCCACCAGCGCCCTGCACACCCCTCTGGGGATCGTCACTCTTGTTATCTGCTGTCTTGGCTTCCTTGTCTCTCTTACCTTCCCCTCTGTACCCAGGGGCATCTCCCTTCTCTGCTCTTTCCTCCTCCCATCCCCTCCACCTCTCTTCCTTCCTTCTCTGCCTTCCCAAGGCTTCCTCTTCCACTTAGCCCATTTCTTTCTTCCTCCAGTTCCCTCCCCAGGCTCCTTTCTTCCTCTCTCCTTCCTCCTCCCCTCCCCCACACAGCACCTTCTCTTAGGGCCCTCACTCCCTGAAATAGCCATGGGAGGGAATTGCTCTCTGGCATTCTCCTATCATTCTTCCTCCCTGGCTCCCCGTGCCCACAGTCTCTTTTGTGTGTGGTACCGAGGATTAAACCCAGGGGCGTTCTACCTCTGAGCTACACCTCCAGCCCTTTTTATTTTTTGTTTTGAAACAGGGTCTTTCTTGGTTCTGAAAGTCTCACTAAGTTGCTGAAGCTGGTTTCCAACCTGAGATCCTCCTATCTCAGCCTTCCAAATACTGGGATTACAGACGTGTGCCAACTTGCCCAGCCATAGTCCTCTTTAAATTGCTTAATTCTTAAAAACTCACTTCCTCAAACCCAACAGCAGTGAGGAGTGGCAGGGACAGTCCCCGAGGACTACAAGTTCCTAGCCTACTGTGACCAAGACAAGTTCATCTTTCAGCCATGTTGTGCATCATAGCTGAGGCCAGTAACTCTCAGCAGATCTGGCTCTACTTTATAGAAGCCTGGGACAGGGACAGTAGCTCCCTCTTCCTCCCCCAGACTCCCCAGGACCCTCTCGACAAGCAGCAGCAGCCTGGGCCTTCTGGAGGAGCCTGGCTTTTGCCTGGGCCTATTCTGGCCTTTGCTGCTACAGCTTCCTGGCAGAGGACACACTCCAACTCCATCTCTACACTTTATACCTTACAACAGGGCTTCTCAAACTTGGGTGAATCTATAATCTAGAAAGCTTAGGAGAGTGGAAAGCTCCACCTGCCAGAGTTTCTGATTCCATGGGTCTGGGGAGGGGCATGAGAAGGTACATTCCAAGCTTGGGTCTAGGCACTGCTGCTGCTGCTGCTGCCGACCAGGTACCCAGTTCGGAAAACCACTGTCTCAAAGACGTCCACCTGCGCACATGCAAGAGGGGACACATTCATGCACAAAGGATTTTCCAAAACAGCAAGAGGAGAGAGGCAGGTGAGGAGAACTGAAAGCTATAAACTGAGTTTGGGGATTCCTCTGCCCAAGAACACAGACTGCCACTATCATTCTCCATGGCTCTCTGATTTCTGCTGTTTCTCATCTGTCTCTTTCTCATCGCCCCCTCCCTGCAGCCTCCAGCCCCAGCCAGGCCCTGCGGCCTCCAGGTGGCCTCCCAGCTCCCATGCACGCACGAGCTCATCCATCTCCATCACCCTACGAGTGAGTGGCAGACAGGTGAGAGAGGAAGATTGCAGGAGGACAGAGTCAGCTCCTGCTAACAGGGAGCTCGCTCGCCAGGAGAACACAGCCAATTATGCCCCCTGTTCTAGGGAATGATCATTAATGCCACAGGAAATTCTAAACAAGCGATTAAATCATTACTGGGGAAGGCGCAGTGCTCCTGTGCCACCATTAAGCTTCCTTTTTACTCCTGGTCTTGGGAAGGCTTACCTGGGAGGTGGGGAAGGGAGAGGGAGATAGGTGTTGCTCCAGCTCCGCAGCATCACTAGCAACCAATCTGGCAGGGGCTGGCCCCAGAAACCCCTTCCCCTCTCTGAGCTGTGTACCCAGCTACCACCCTCAAAGCCCCTTCTGAGTCACCCTCAGTGAGGGCTCTGTCCCAGCAGCCCTTCATGATCACACGACACTTGCTGAGTCCATTCATTCAGTTGACAAATATTTACTGAGTACCTACTATGTGCCTGGTGGTATTTTAGAGACTAGGGATAAACTGTGAATAACACAGGTCCTGGTTTTTGTGGATCTCACAGTCTAGCGGAGAAGGCAGATAATCAAAAAGTAAATAAGTAACTAAGAAAAGAATCACAAATGTGGCAAGTGCTCAGGAGGAAATAAACAGGACACAAGTGGTTTTGAGTGGAGTATCTACTGGGAAGATCTTAGAAGCCCCGGTCTCTAACAGACATCTTCCTGGCCAGCAATTTAGGACTGTCTCTTGGACCTGCATATATTTGTGTATGTGTATGTGATACTGGGGATTGAACTCAGTGGTGTTCTACCCCTGAGCTACAGCCCTAGTCCCCTCCCTTTTTATTTATTTATTTATTTATTTATTTATTTATTTATTTATTTAGTGGTGCTGCTGGGTATTGAACACAGAGGTACTCTACCTCTGAGCCACATCCCCAGACCTATTTTTTTTTATTTGGAAACAGAGTCTCACTAAGTTGCTAAGCGCCTCATTAAATTGGTGAGGCTGGCTTCAAACCTGAGACCCTCCTGTCTCAGCCTCCCAAGTACTGGGATTACAGGCATGCGCCACCACTCCCAATTTATTTCTCACTAAGTTGCCCAGGCTAGACTCGAACTTTCCAGCCTGTTGCCTCAGCCTCCAGAGTAGCTGGGATAAGGTATGCACCATTGTGCCTGGCTAAATCATGTTTTGTTTCTCGTGGTACTGAGGATTCGTCCCAGGGGGTGTTCTATCTCTGAGCTACACCCCCAGCCCAATTTTACTTTTCATTTTGAAACAGGGTCTCATTAAGTTTCAGAGAGCCTTGCCAAATTGCTGAGGCTGGCCTTGAACCTACAATCCTCCTGTCTCAGCCTCTCAAGTACTGGGATTACAGGCATGTGCCACCGTGCATGCCAGATCGTGTTTTATATGAACATCTACATTGTCTGAGCAGCCCTCTTCCTATCCTAAGTCCCCAACATGCTATCTTTGGAAAGATAATGAATATCTGTAACAGCTCCTGTTTTTTAGCACTTAGTATGTGCCAGGCATTGCACTAAGCAATTTATGGTCATGACATCATTATATCCACAGAACAATAATAACGTTATGAGCTAGGTGGATTTTTTTTTCTTTTTTTGGTACTGGGGATTAAACCCAGGGGCATTTGACCTCTGAGCTACACTCCCACCCCTATTTTATTTTTTATTTTGAAGTGGTCACCCTCAGTTGCTGAGGGCCTCCCTAAATTGCTGAGGCTGGCCTCAAGCCTGCTATCCTCCTGTCTCAGCCACCCAAGTACCAGGATTATAGGCATGCACCACCATTCCCAGCTGAGCTAGGAGTTTTTTAATCCCCATTTTACAGACAAAGAAATGGAGACCTGGAACAGTGGAGCCATTCAGCCAAGCCAACAGGAAGTACCTAGAGGCTGCACTAAGGTCTGAGTGCTGAGCAGAAGCATGGAATGTCTACCCGTCCTGATTCCCAGGAGAAACATGAGGGGCCTGTGTGGATTCTCAGAGTTTATTTCAAGGCCAAGAGACACACTGCCTGGGGTTCCTGAGAAGACTGGGCTGCATTAGAGCTGGGCAGCCAGGGTTGGTTACTTGAATAGAACAATAAGGAGCGTTCCTTGCTCCAAGTCTCCCACACGCAGCCCAGAGTGGGAAAGGAATAGAGATGACTAGCTGCAAGATCCTACCTGGCTGGGGATCCCACACCAGGCCTCTTTGGCTCCCCTGGACTGAATGAAGGTCTCTGTAGAACCCACAGAGACCATCCCTCCTACCTCCTCACTGTCCCCAGGACCTGCAGACCTCAGAGGGCTCCTCCTGTGTGTCCCTGCAAGTCCTCCACCTCCTGCCCCTGAGCTGGGCCACACTCCCCAGGGCCAGAGGGGCAGCCAGAGGCAGACAGGACCGGAGCCTGGGTCTGCGGTGACTCATTGGCTGGTGCTTGGGAGGCCATGGTAAATTATTCACACGGATTCTGTGAATTATTCACGTTGTTATTATTTATTTTTCAGATACGCCTGCGGCAGAGCCTCCAGGCCCATGTTCAAAGGATGACATAACTCCTGACTCTTGATCCCCTCTGTCCATGGAGAACAAGCCAGCCCCCTCTCCAGCCTTGCAGGCAGGTCCCAAGCTGGGGCCTTGGGGCAGAGTTCTGCGGAGCCCTTACCCTGGTACCAATCACAGCAATAATAGTCACCACTCCCAGAGGTCACTGTGCCAGCACTGCGCTTCCCACAGACAGCTCAAGTGACTGTCACAGCCGTCCAAGGAGGCATTCTGGCAACTCCATTTTACAGAAGAGGGAACTGAGACTCAGAGAAGCAGTGTCGCTGTCAGGGCCACCAGTTAATAATTAGGTGGCCAGGTGTGGGGACTCTAGAGCCAGTGGCGGCCACATTGTATATGTCTGTGGGTGTCATGCTTGACAAGGTCCAGTCACACCCCATTTCCACCCTCAGCGTCAAGCCCAGCTGAGGGCAGGCCACGCCCCTGCCTCCAATGCTCTCAGAGGCTTCCCCTCAGCATCTCTATGGCAACAGGATTCTGAGCAGCCAGAGCTGAGCTTGGCCTGCCTCTGACAAGCAGAGGGGTCCTTTGCCCACAGAGGCCCCCAGGTGCCCCCAGGCTCTAAGCAAGTGTGGTTCAGGGTTCCCCCAGGCCACCCCCAGTGTCGCACAGTGCCCTCACTCCCCAGACAGGGCCACCAGCCCAGCTCCCTTCCTCACTCCTTGCAGGTCTCCTGGCCTGCCTGCAGTCTAACCTCCATCCCTCTGGCTACAGCTCCTGTCTTTCTCCCTGCAGAATCTTCCTCCCCTTTCCCCCATACTGCCATCTGGAGGAAGAGTGGCAGACATATGGACTCAGCCCTGGGAGGCCCTGAGGGCCCCTGGTCAAGGTGACCACTATCTTACAGATGCTGTCCTGTTCTGGGAGTGTACCTTTGTCTTTCTGCCACACATTTATTTAATCACTATTCATTCAATGAACACTTATTGGATATCTACTATGTGCCAGGGGCTAGTGAAGTAGTGGAAAGTGGCAGGGCCTCCTTGTCAGGGTCCTCCTCCCAGGGGGCCCCGGCTCCTCCCCCAGGACCTGTCGCTCTTGACATAAGGAAGCAAAATCACAGGCAAACTCCATTGGAGCTTGACTCTTCCAGTCCTTGACTCTCTGGGTGACCTTGAGCTTGCAGCTCCCCTGCACCTGCCCCTTTTGAAAACGAGGGGGCCAGATTCTGCTTTAAGGGCCTGCCAGCCCTGCTTTTCTCAGGTGTCAGTAACTCAATAACAGGAACAACATAATCATTTCTATTTTGTAGCTGCGAATGTCAGAGCTCTGCACGTGCTCCATCTCAGGTGGACTTAATAACTGTCCTTCTCTTCCCAGCTCCGTGCATTTTAAAGAGGAGTCTGGGGATGGCTCTGCGGCTGATGGTGGATTTCAGTTGCCAGAGAGGAAAGGAAACAAGCATCCGCAGAATGCCTGTGCTCTCCCCACGAAGGAATGTTCTGTATATCATCGCAGAGGTAGACCCTATTCCCATTTTACAGACAAAAACTGGAAGTCAGGCCACATGGCTGGTAAATAGTGGGCTGGGCTTTGAACCCAGGCCCATGACAGTCCATGCTCTTTTTGTTTGTTTTGGGGGTGCTGGGGTTTGAACCCAGGGGTGCTCTACCACTGAGCTACACTCCAGGGGTGCTCTACCACTGAGCTACACTCTCAGCCCTTTTCATTTATTTTTATTTTTTGTGGTACTCAGGGTTGAATCCAGGGGCATTCTACTTCTGAGCTACACACTCAGCCCTTTTTATTTTTATTTTTTGTTTTGAAATAGGGTCTCGCTAGTTTGCCAAGAGTCTTATTAAGTCACTAAGGCTGGCCTGGAACCTGCAATCTTCCTGTCTCAGCCTCCCAAGTACTGGGATTACAGGCATGCACCACCTTGCCCAGTTTATTCTTATTTTGAGACAGGGTCTCTCACTAAATTGCCCAGGCTGGCCTCGAACTTTTTTTTTGTGTGGTACTGGGGTGTTCTACCTCTGAGCTACACCCTCAGCCCTATTTTTTATTCTTTATTTTGAAACGGGGTCTAAGTTTCGGAGGGCCTCACTAAGTAGCTGAGGCTGGCCATGAACCTGAGGTCCTCCTGTCTCAGCCTCCCAAGTAGTGGAATTACAAGTGTGTGCCACTGCACCCAGCTTGACCTTGAACTTTTGATCCTCCTGCCTCAGCCTCCTGAGTCACTGATTACAGGCATGTGCCACCTTGCCTTGCCAGCCCGTTCCCTATCAGCTACATCAGGATGGAGTGTGGCTCCCTCTTCCAAAGCCTATGTTGGGGCTGGGGGTGGGTGACCAGGTCAGCCCCTCTTCCAGGGAGTTAGATGCTGCAGATTTCCACTTTCTCTGCCAACTAAAGACCTGGTGGCTCAGGCCCAGCTGAGTCATTCAGGACCCAGGAACTCCAGGTTTATATTTACACCAAAATAGCCACCTCAGCAGGTTAAGGGCTGTATCACTTCTTCACCTCAAAGCACCTGGACTTGGTCCCTGGCGAGTGGGAAGGGCTAGGCAGGTGTGGAGGTGACAGCTGCAGAGTCTGAAACACGGGTGTTGGGTGTCGGGGAGCATTCCCTGAGCTGGCAGCACCCACACCTCTGGACCAGCCAGTGACCTTGTGGGCTGGAAACTGGTTTCCGCACCAGCCTGTACCTTATCCCAGTGGCCCTAGAGCAGAGTTTCTCACGGACTAGGCGGTTCACACAGAACAGTCCAATTTGCATATTCCTCCTAGGGAGGCGGATCCTGCAGGAGTGTGCACAGCACAGGCTGTTACTGAGCTTCCCACAAACTCTCAGCACTAATCTTCAGAGTTCTGACTCTCCAGAGCATGAATCCTTGGACTGCCACTTAGCACTTAGGCAGTCTTGGTTCAGTTTCTCCATTTGCAAAATCAGGATACCTGTACCCTTCTTGTGGTTTGTGTAGAGGATGGAGATAAAGTGCTCAATAAAGCTGAGCGTGGTGGGGCATGCTTGCAATCCCAGTACTTGGGAGGCTGAGATAGGATTGCAGGTTCAAGGCCAGCCTCAGCAACTTAGTGAGACTTTCAACAACCTAGTGAGGCCGTGTTTCAAAATAAAAATTAAAAAATAGGGCTGGGAGTGTAGCTCAGAGATAGAATGCCCCTGGGCTCAATCCCCAGAACCACAATAAATAAATAAAAATAAAAGTGCTCAGTAAAGGCCAATTGGGCCAGGTGCAGTGGGGCGCACCTGTAATCTCAGTGATTGGGAGGCTGAGACAGGCAGATTGCAGGTTTGAGGCCAGCCTCAGCAACTTGGAGAGCAAGCTAGCCTGCCTGCTTGCCTTCCTTCCTTCCTTCCTTCCTTCCTTCCTTCCTTCCTTCCTTCCTTCCTTCCTTCCTTCTTTCCTTCCTTGCTTTTTTGGGGGGCTACTAGCAATGGAACCCAGAAACCTTCTATTTCCCAGCTATACTCTCAGCCCTATTTTAATTTTTATTTGGAAAAAAAGATCTCACTAAGTTGCTGAGGCTGGCTTCAAACCTATAATCTTCCTATCTCAGTCTCCCAAGTACTAGTATTACAGGCATGTGCCACCATGCCTGGCTAGGACCCTGTTTCAAAATAAAAATTAAAGCTGGTCTGGTGGTACATGTCTGTAATTCCAGTACTTGGGAGGCTGAGACAGGAGGATCACAGGTTTTAGGACAGCCTCAAGAGTTTAGTGAGACCCTGTTTCAAAATAAAAAGCAAAATATGGCTGGGGGTGTAGCTCAAAAGGTAAAATGCCCTGGGTTCAACCCTTAGTATAGAAAAAAAGAAAGAAAAAAGAGAAGGTGTAAGGAAGGGAGGGAGGAAGGGAAGGCTGGGGGTGTAGCTCAGAGGTAGAATGCCCCTGGGTCTAATTCCTGGTGCAAAAAAAAAAAAAAAAAGCCAACTGGGATGACCCACCCCTATCACCCCACCCCTTCCCAGCTGGGCCTGGGGCTACAGTTCTGGAAGCACTGTAGTTCAGCAGGTTTTGGCTCCTCAGAGCTGCAGCATATTGGTGGCCATTCTAAGCAGAACTTCCTCTAACCACAGTCACCTGTTGGTTTGTCTCTAGGCTCCACAGAAAGCCAGCTCTCCAGGTTGGGGTGGCAGGGCCTGAGGTCAGACACTGGTATCAGAGAGGACTTCTGTGAGCCATGTTGGTGGCACATGCTTGTAATCACAGTATTAGGGAGGCTGAGACAGGAGGATTGCAGGTTCAAGGCCAGCCTCAGTGGCTTAGTGAGACTCTCATCAACCTAGCAAGACCCTGTTTCAAAATAAAAATAAAATAAGGCTGGGGATATAGCTCGGAAGTAGAATGCCTCTGGGTTCAATCCCCAGTATCATACCAAAAAAAAAAAGAAAAAGAAAAAGAAAAAGAAAGAGAAAGAAAGTAAAGAAAAAGAAAGGGCTGCTGTGAGCACAATTCACAATAGTTAAATTATGGAACCAACCCAGGTGTCCATCAACAGATGAATGGATCACAAAACTATGGGAAATACACACAATGGAATTCTACTCAGCAATAAAGAAGAATAAAATAATGCCATTTGCAAGAAAATGGAAGGACCTGGAGAACATTATGTTAAGTGAGATTAGCCAGTCACAGAAAGTGAAGGGACATATATATTTTTTTAATATGTGCAAGCTAGGGAGTAACTGGGATACCAGAAGGACTCTGTATAATGGAAGAGAAACCGCAGTGGAGCCAGGGAAGTGTTCTAAGGGAAGGGGAGGGAGAAGACTGAGGTTCATTATTGGAAATACTAATATCAACTGTGTGTACATATGCGAAAATCCCATTGTCAATCTCAGTACTCTGTATGGGAAGCGGGAAGATGGGAAGGTGGTGTAGGGGGGGCACCAAATGCTATGTTCATGTATGTCAATGTCAACGTGATTTACATTATGATGTGAGATGATGATGCACCAATAAAAGCACATTAAAAAAATAAGAAAGGAAAGGGCTGCTGTGTGGTCTCAGGAGCAGAAGGCCCTGGTGGCAGTCAGAGCCTGGGTTATGACCCAGGACCAGGTAGAGGTGGTACTTTATCCTAGGAAGCTGCCATTTAGGCAGAACCTGAGGTCCAGCAGTGAGTGTACTACATCCCACTCCTCCTGCTGCTGGCTGCTGGCTGCTGGCTGCTGGCTGCTGGCTGCTGGCTAGGGTAAGTACTGTTGCTAGTTCTGTTGACAGATGATAAACCCGAGGCTCAGCCTTGGAGCTAGGTCATGGAGCTGGTAAGTGGAGGAGCTGGGATGGGAACCCAGGCCTTCATGATTCCAGGTTCCCGTCAATGCCCAGTGCGTGACACCACCTCCCCAAGTCCTTGCTGCCATGGGGACCATTTGCTGAGCCCTGGTCGAGGGCCAGGCTCCAAGCTGGGCTCCTTATATACTTTTACTCACTTAACCTTCACAGTAACTCCTGAGACAGGTGCTATTATTATTCTTCCCATCTTACAGGGAAGGAAACTGCCAACCAGAAGGACCAAGGATGTGAAGAGACTTAGATCAGCTTTGCTATGATACCTGGGGTCTGGGAGAAGCACCCCTCCCTGCTGGTCCCCCACGACTATGCTTCCTCTTTGCACACCGCTCGCCCACGTCCTTACCCCTCCTTTCATTCCCAGGTCTCCTTACCTCTCCTGTGCCCTCATCCTGGTCCCTCTGATACTGGAAACCAGGACTGTAGAGGTGGACCCCACCCCCAACTCCAAACTCCCAAGCTGCCTGCAGGCCCACTGGGAATCTACCCCTAATTGTATCTCAGGCTGGGAGGCCATTAGCCTGTGATTGCATCCCCAGCCGTCAGCCTGGCCCCCTGGGCATGTGCTCTCAGCTTCCTCAGGGGTTTGAGACAACACCAATCTCCAGTCCTAGAGCTGGCCAGCTTGGCTCCCCAGGGCTCCCACCCCCAGTCCTGGGTGGCCTCCTCCAGGGAGCTGGTCCCTCACTGTGGGGCAGCCAAGAGCCCTGGCCTGAGGGGATGCCCGGCCATCAGTCCAGCACACGTACCCTGTCTCACCCTCACAGGCCCTGCCACCATTAGCTGCCTCCCCTTCTTCTTGTCACTGCAAGGACAAGTGCCTGGGAGTTAGGACTCCTGAGTGCTTTTCCTCTCTGTGTGACCTTGGGCAAGTCCTTTCCACTGTCTGGGCCTCAAAAATAGGAGATTGGGCTGGGCATGGTGGCACATAGTCCCAGTACTTGGGAGGCTGAGACACGAGAATCAAAGGTTCAAGGCCCTCAGCAACTCGTTTGTGTGTGTGTGGTACTGGGGATTGAACCCAGGGACATTCTACCTCTGAGCTACAACCCAGCTCCATTTTATTCTTTTATTTTGAAACAAGGTCTCACTAAGTTGCAAAGGGCCTCACAAGTTGTTGAAGCTGGCTGTGAACCTGTGATCCTCCTCTCTCAGCCTCCCAAGTACTGGGATTACAAGTGTACACCACCACTCCTGGCCTGGTGGCCCTCAGCAACTTAGCAAGATCTTGTTTCAAAATTAAAAAATTTTTGAGCCAGATGTGGTGGAGCATGCTTGTAATCCCAGTACTTGGGAGGCTGAGACTAGGGGATCTCAGATTCACAGCCAGCCTCAGCTATTTAGTGAGGCTTTCTGCAACTTAGTTTCAAAATAAAGAAGAATAAAATCCAGCTGGGGGTGCAACTCTCAGGTATAACATCCCTGGGTTCCATCTCTAGTACTGCAAAAAAAAAAAAAAAAAAATTAAAAAAATTTTAAAAGGAGCTGAGGGTGTAGCTTGGAGGTAGAATGTCTTTGGGTTACACACACACACACACACACACACACACACACACACACACACACACACACACACACAATTCACCTGTCTTCTCTAATGTGCTTCTACTAGTTGACAAAGTTACCATTTTGGTAATTCCTGGGGCTTCCTTCCACTAATATCTAATGAATACCGGGCACCAGTAAGGGTTCGAGCAAGGCAAGTTCCTGCCCTCCCAGTTCCAACAGAGCCTTCAGGGCTGGGACAGAGGAAGCACCGGCAGCCATGGACGGTGGGGAGGCCAACAGTGGCCCTGAGGAAGAACTTCATCTAGCTTGGAAGTGTGGTCTGAGAAGGCTTCCTGGCTTCTGAGACCTAAAGGATGAGGATGAACTAGCCAAGTACAAGAGGGTGCAGAGTGGGGCACTGAAAATGTTCTAAGCAGAGGGAATAGCCCTGGGAAGATGCCAGGGTAGGGTGTCAAGTGCAGAGGCTAGAGGCTGCACCAAGGCTTTGTCTGAGGTTTGGACTTTATCCGGAGGGCATGGGAGGACTATGCCAGACTTGGGGCAGGAGCACGGTGCCATGTGGAGGAAGGCTGAGGGCCAGAGGGCTGAGGGCAGGAGACCTTCAAGCAGGCTGTCTTTCCTCCCCCAAAAGTGGGAACAGTCCCTCCTGTTCCCATGAGAAAGGCAGGCAAGAGCTGGGCGGGGTGGTGCACACCTGTAATTCCAGTGTTCAGGAGGCTGAGAAAGGAAGATTGCAGGTTTAAGGCCAACCTCAGCAACTTGACAAGACCTTCAGCCCTGTTTCAAAACAAAAAATAAAAGGGGCTGGGGGTAGCCATGTATACTGGCATGTGTCTGTAATCCCAGTAGGATTGCAGGGAGGTTGAGGCAGGAGGATCGCAGGTTCAGGACCAGCCTCACTAAATTGCTGCAAGGCCGCCAGCAATTTAGTGAGACCTTGTCTCAAAATAAAATAGGGTTGGGGGTGTAGCTCAGAGGTAGAATGCCCCTGTGCTCAATCCCCAATACTCCCACCCAAAGAGCTGTGGGGGGGAGTGCAACTTGGAGGTAGAATGCCCTTGGGTTCAATCCCTAGTAACCGCCCCCCCCCACACACACACACAAAGAAGGAAGGTAGGACTTTGCTCCTTCGTTTCCCCACACTCCTAAGTCCCTTTTTCCTAAGCACATATACAACACCCAAGACCTGCTGCAGATGCCTGCGTGGGGAAGGGCAAAGATGGCTTTGGAGAGGTGACACAGCCATCGCCCTAGGGGAGCTAGAGAGGAAGGGGTCTGGAGGCTCCGCACCTGGCTGGAGCTCCTGTAGGCAAAGCGAGCTCCCTGACACTTTGCACAGCAACGTTGCCCTCCCCTAAGGGTTAAGCTCTGCCCCAGCCAGGAGACTGGCGCTGGGAGTCCACCTCCTCCCCACCACCCCTTCTCCTGCTCCTCCCAGGTTCTCTCAGGTCTCATCATGGAGCCTGGGCCTCTGGGGCAGGGGTGCAGGAAGTGCAGGGCAGGTGCGCCAGAGGGTGGCTGACTGGCGGCTGGAGAGGGATTTCAGGAGGGTTCAGAGATTAGAGAAGTCAACTTCCTGCCACAGCCTCCCTGGTGCCTGGACTCCTGGCCTCACTGCGTAGGCTTCCTGAAGCTCCTTCCCAGACAGGGCCTGGGCCACACAAGCCCCACACCTCCCCTCAGGCACCCCTGGGGTAGAGTGGTCTAGAGGAACTCCAGCCAGCCGCCATGAGAGTGTGCCCTTGACCTCGATGGCCTCTGAAATGCATCTGTCCACTTTTCCATAACACTGGTCCAGCAACCTCCCCTCTCTCCTCCCCGTCCATCCTTTCCCCTTTCCCATCGTACCTGCACACTGTAGCCAGATGCTTCGATAAAAAAAAAACTCAGGCCACTGCTCTCCTCAATGACATTCCATGGCTCCCTACTGCCCTCACTGTAAAAGCCAAACTCCTCCTCCAATTTGCCACCCTGATCTCAGTGCCTGACTCCCCCTACCCCCCAGCACACAGGACATTCCTCCAGCCATCCTGGAGTTCTGGAGCCTCAGCATCCTTGCCTGTCGGTTTCCATCCTGACTCTTGGCCCCTGTCGCTCATCATCTACAGGCAAGGCCCTCCTTGTTTCTCAGGTCTCAACTCAGAAGTAACTCTGGTTAGAGGTCAGAAGTTCCCCGTTTATGGCTGGAGGTTCTCATCACCCCAGAACTTAGCGTGCTACAGCATTGGCCACGCTGCACTGCAATGCCTCACATATTCATCCCCCCACTTCTCCGTATCCATAGGAACTCAGTACTGTGTTCCAAGAGCACAAAGGAGTGAGCGAGGGGCAAGGCGGGGGGCGGTACCCGCTGCAGGGCTCAGGCGCCAAAGACACTGCTCACTTGTAGTAACGCGGCAGCTGTCACCGCTGGTGCCGACCAACGCCAGGCCGGGCTCTGCTAAGCATGATCGCATTTCATCCCCAGTGACCTTGAGAGACGCGTAATTGCTATTATCCCATTTTATTGGCAGGAAACTGCTATGGTATAAACATGATTTGTCCCCACTAAAACTCGTGATGAGACTTAATTCCCCATAACGTGTTAAGAGGTGGGGCCAGGTGAGGCCTTTTGAGCTGATTGGACCATGAGGGGCTCTATCCTCATGAGTAGATTAACCTAGTCATAGATTTTTTTTTTTTTCCCCAGTGCTGGGGACAGAACCCAGAACCTTGTACATACTAGGCAAGCAGGCTACCACTGAGCCACACCCCCAGCCCCCATTCACAGACAATGGGTTATCTCCAGTGTGAGTCTGTCATAAAAGCCACTTTAGCTCTGTCTCTTGTTACATGATACCCTGTGCTGCCTTCAGACTTTCAGAGTCCCCATCAGCAAGAAGAACCTCATCAGATATGAGCTCAGAAAGGTTAATTTACCCAAGGTCATACAGCCAGGAGGTGGGATGGGCTAGATCTTCGGAAGGACTAGGGTAGGAAATTGAGGTAGGGCCCTTGCTCTGTATGAGATGTATCTAGAAACCAGACATGGTGGCTCATTCCTGTGATTCCCAGTACTTGGGAGGCTGAAAATGGAGGATCACGGTTTTAAGGCCAGCCTCAGCAGTTTAGCAAGACCTTCAGCAACTGAGACCCTGTTTCAAAATAAAAAATAAAGCCGGGCGTGGTGGCGTACGCTTGTAATCCCAGCATTCAGGAGGCTGAGACCGGAGGATCCGGGTTCAAGGCCAGCCTCAGCTACCTAGTGAGGCACTCCACAACTTAGCAAGACCCTGTTTCAAAATAAAGAATAAAAAATAGGGCTGGGGGTGTAGCTTGGAGATAGAATGCCCCTGAGCTCAATCCCCAGTACCGCAAAAAAATAAAAAAAAATAAAAAGAGCTGGGGGTGTCGCTCAAAAGCAGAGCTCCCCCCACCCAGGTTCAATCCCCAATATAAAGGAGAAAAAGGAAAAAAAGAATGCATCTAGAACTTGAAAAGGCTATTTATCAGCTCTAGAACATCAGTAGTCCAGAGAAATACCAGGGCGCCCCTCTGCATGCACACACACTGGGAGAAATTCTGCTTTGCTAGCCATGGGGTAGGGGCCCCTGAGTCCCTAGGAGGACAGTGTGTCACCAACCCTGGAACCTTCCAGAATATATAAGAGAAGCAAGTCCTTCAAGACACCCTTTTCCCCACTCATGTCTCTTTCAGAAGCAGAAGTCGGGGAAATCAGGAGCACCTCCCCGCATTGTGAGGGCTAAGGTAAGGTGCTGAATTTAATAGAGAGGCAAATTTGGCTGGAGAGGAAATGAGATTTCTTTGTCAAGGTGAGAGTGTCTAGGAGAGCTGGGGATGGGGTGGAGTGGGGGGACGGGGCACTTTAGGGGGGCTGCAAAAAGGGGGGAGTGCGGATCTGGAATTATTAGAATGTTGATTATGTCCTCTTGATTGTTAATGAAATTCTTCACCTTGGATTTCTGGACCAGGGGAAAGCTCCCGGAGCTCATTTTCCCGCTGATGAGAGCAAGAGAGAGGGCAGGAGGGGCCAGAAGACTCTCGGCTTAGGGAGAAATTAAATTCTGCCTAAACAAATGGGACTGGACAAGCCCCGGCCGCTGCTGTTTGGAGGCAGAGCCGGGATGACCCCACGTCCCTTGTAGAAATGGGGTGGGGACCTCTGGGCAGGGAGTGGCCTTGTGGCTGGTGACCGGGGCAGCACAGTGCAGCTCCAACAACAAGAGCTGCCTCGGAGTGTCTTCCCTGTAACCCGGGTTAGGTAGGTGAGGGACCGCGCCTACGTCATCACACTGGCTCCTCCCAGCAGCCCTGGGAGGCAGGTACTGTGGCTGTCCCCATTTTGCAGATGAGGACACTGAGGCACAGGAGGACAGAAGCTTGCCCAAGCTCCTGCAGCTGGGAAATGGAAGTGCCGGTATTCTAGGCCAGGCAGCCTGGTGCCAGTGCATGTCCTCTGAGACTCAAACGCTGCCTGGCTCAACTTCACCACTTCCCTGAGCCTCGGCTGCCTCACCTGCGACAAGGAGCCAATAACGGTTGTTGCCACGGGAGGCCGTTGTTAGGAATCAAAGAAATTTTTAAAAATTAAAGACAACTCAGCAGTGACAGAGTATTCCCTTTGGAGCCTGGCTCCCGCCTCCCAAGCTGGGAAGTGGCCCTTCTGACCTGGTTGATGGAGCACTTATGATGGGCGGGGACTGGAAATGTGACAGTGGACAAACGCCAGCCCCACGGAGAAGCAGACGGTGAACAAGACAAACAAGTAAACTGCAACATCTGAGAGGCAGGGAGTGCAAGAGAACGCAACCAAGCAGCAAAGGAAGTGAGGGAGGGAGGGCTGCAAGTGAAAGGGGGGAAGCCAGCGACTCCGGAGGCTGAGGCAGGAAGATCGAAAGTTCAAGGCCAGTCTGGGAACTAAGCAAGTCCCTGTCTCTAAATAAAATAAAAAGGCTGGACGTGGTGCCACACGCTTGTAATCCCAGCATATGGGAGGCTGAGACTGGAGGATCCGGGTTCACGGCCAGCCTCAGCTACTTAGTGAGGCAATCTGCAACTTGGTGAGACCCTGTTTCAAAATAAAGAATAAAAAACAGGACTTGGGGGTGTAGCTCGGAGGTAGAATGCCCCTGAGTTCAATCCCCAGTACTGCAAATAAATAAATAAATAAATAAAAATAAAAAGGATGAGTCAGATATGGTGGCGCACACTTGTAACCCCAGTACTTGGGAGGTTGAGACAGGAGGATCGAAGATTTGAAGCCTGTCTTGGTGACTTAGTAAGGCTTTCAGCAACCTAGCCAGACCCTGTTTCCAAATAAGACATAAACAAATCAGGTTGGAGGTATAGCTCAGAGGTAGAATGCCTCTGGGTTCAATCCCTAATGTCACAAAAATAAATAAATATAGAAAGGGTTGTATCTCAGAGCATAATGTTCCTGGGTTTCATCCCCAGTAATACACATACACCACACACACACACACACACACACACACACACACACACACACACACACGGTGGTCTAAGGAGGAAGTAAAGAAGTGAACAAGCAGATACCTGAGGGAAGAGTGTTCTAGGGAAAGGGAACAGCAAGTGCAAAGGTCCTGAGGTGGAGCCATGCCTGGCATGTTATAGGAACAGCAAGGAAGCCAGAGTAGCTGCATTAGCAAAGGTAGAGTAGTAGGAATTGGAGTTAGGAAATACTGAGAGAAGTGCAGATTCTGTTGGGCCTCACCAGCCTTTGTAAGGACTTTTGGCTTTTATCTGAATGAGATAATAATCCACCAGAGGGTTTTAGGCATGATCTGATTTATCTTTTAAAGGTACTACTCTGACTGCGGCATTGAGAATGGAAGAAGGGGGCCTAGGGCAGAAGCAGAGAGGAGAGTCAGAGGCCGGCGCAGTAATCCAAGAGGAGTAGATGGCGGCTTAGTTTGGGTGGCGGTGGTGGAGACGGTGCCAAGAGGCCAGAGTCTGGATGTGCTGTGAAGGTAAAGCAACAGGATGTGCTGTGATCCAAATGGGGAGTGAGAGGAAAATCACTCAGGATTCCAAGGATTTTACCTTCTCCATCTCATCGATTCCCTGGAGACCTCGTGGCCTCTCACCAGGCCCTATGGCAGACCCGCTGCCGGGAGCCTGTCCTCTTTCACAGTCCAGGCCTTTGCTTTACCCAGTGAAGTAGAGGAGCTGAGATGCAGCCGATTTGCCCTGGAGTATAAGTCTGCCTCCAGGCCTGCTGGGGCTCCCCAAGTCCTTCCCCTGGTACAGAAGGCCTCACTGCCATCTGACATCGCCTCAGCAGCCCCGGCCCCTCCTCACTGTGGGGCTCCCTCTTTTCTGTCCCCAGAACTGGCTCTCCACAGGCCTCTCACCCAGAGCCTCCCTGCTGCCCTCAGATCTCAGCTAGAGCATCATCCCCCCAGAGCTTTTTTTTTTTTTTCTTGTAATACTGGGGATTGAACCCAGGGGCATTCTACCTCCAAGCTACACCCCTAGCCTTATTTTTTATTCTTTATTTTGAAACAGGGTCTCACTAAGTTGTGGAGTGCCTCACTAAATAGCTGAGGCTGGCCGAGAACCCGGATCCTCCGGTCTCAGCCTCCCAAGTACTGGGATTACAAGTGTGTGCCACCACGCCCCACCCCCTGAGCCTTTCTTGATTCACCTTTCCACATGGAGCCCCTGATTCCAGTTCTTGTAGCCTTGAGGCTCCACCATGGGGGCAAGCTCCTCTTACCTGTGCGATTATCTTTTAATTAATTTATTTTTCCTTCTACCACTGAGCTACATCCCCAGCTCTTTTTATTTTGAGATAGTGTCTTGCTAAGTTGCTGAGACTGTCCTCAAACTTGAGATTCTCCAGCCTTAGCCTCCTGAAGTAGTGGCATAGGTCTCACTGGGAGTATAGGCCTATGCCACTACACCCAGACCTGTGGGATTGTTTGATGAAAGCCTGCTGCCCCTAAACTGACTATAACCTCCACAAGAGCAGGGGCCTACCTATGTCCCCAGAAACAGGCAATTCACCAAAAGAGATAGTCAGTGGATTTGACATGGAGATTTTGATAAATTAATATTTTCACTCACCTAAAGACTCCAGCTGCTAGCAATGCCTGGCACAGAGCAGGCACTGAACATATATTTATGGAAGGAGTGAATTGGAGTCCTTCAAGACTTTGGGCATATAACAAATCTTCTGAGCCTCAGTTTCCCTGTAGGTAAGGATGGGAATAAGAATACCTACTTCATGAGTCATTGCAAAGATTAAGAATCAACACATGAGCAATATCTCATACTAGGAGATGCTCAGTAATTGTTCCTCGGATGTGTGCTTAGACAATTACCACCTTATGACTCCCCGCGCTCCCCTCCCCTCCCCCGCCGCCTCCGATGGCACCTTTCTTCCCCCGACCTCCCCTTCCTCTCCAAAGGACTCCCAGTTGTAGAATCACCAAAGCCTCCAAACACTCCCCTTCTCCCCCAAGATCCCCAAATTCGCCACTGGTTACATACTGATCCTGTTTAACTTTCCCAATGGATGATAAACATGAAATTAAAATGACTTCCTGGAATATTAATGTAGTAAATGGCCCTATTAAAAGAAAGAAAATACAGCTGAGAAAATTCGCTTTGATGTAGCATTTCTGCAGGAGGCTCATTTATCTGCAGCTCAGACTCTCCAAATGAGATTCTGAAGGTTTCTCTGATGTCTCTTATTTTTCCCTCACCCAGAATTTAAACAGAAAATAGAATCACAAGCTGGTGTCATAAAAACGCGGGCCTTTTCCCTTTCAACCAAACAGCAAATGAAAACAGGGCCAGGTAGATGTCAGTCTCTGCAAACTGGGGGCTGAGGACTCAGCTAGTC
>PVLC010024566.1:0-24502 GCA_004027655.1 Graphiurus murinus | reverse complement strand
TTTTTTTGCGGTACTGGGGATTGAACTCAGGGGCATCTACCTCCGAGCTACACCCCCAGCCCTATTTTTTATTCTTTATTTTGAAACCGAGACTCACTAAGTTGCAGAGTGCCTCACTAGGTAGCTGAGGCTGGCCTCGAACCTGGATCCTCTGGTCTCAGCCTCCCGAATGCTGGGATTACAAGCGTGCGCCACCACGCCCGGCTTGTGTTGTACTTTTAGTTTGAAGAAGTCATAGAGGTACAATCTGAGTACTGAGATATCAAAATTCTCAGTCACATGAATAGATTGTTGCTATGGAAACAGGCAGGTTTTGATCAGTGTATCATGTACTCATTCTTAAAGCACTGGTGTGAACTAGACACTAATAGATGCTGATAATATAAAAGTGAAAATAACATAGCCCACTCCCTGCAGGTGCTAAAAGTCTAGCAAACGAGATAGAAATTATGCAGCCATATTGGTGTTTTACCAAAAATTCTGGTTGGATGCTGTGTGAACATATACAAATGTAGTAATCATAATATGCATTTACCTACATACCAGACACTGTGCTAAGTCTTTCAGCCAGCTTTATATATATTATTTATAAATTTTCAAACAAGATTCTAGGTATGAGAAAAAAGCCTCAGAGAAATAATGAACCCAAGGTCATACCACAAGTAGCAGAGCCAGGATTCAATCCAGGAGTGTGTATTCCAAAACCTCTACTCTTAGCCATGTTCTGAGCTCCTTTACTCTGCCTACGCAGTTAGGGAGCACTTTCTGGAGAAGATGCTGGGTGAAGGATTATGTATCAGCCATCCTTGCCCTGTCAGGATTTTACATAATATTTTCTGTCATACCATGCTCTTCTTTGACTTCTCTTTTCTCTCTTTCTTTTTTTTTCCCCTCTAACTTCTTTTCTATCTCATCTCCTGCTGTTCCTTCTCCAGCAGTCCTGGTATTATAGGCGTTCTCCACCACACCCAGCTGACTCTCAGCAATTTTAAAGATGTCATTCCATTATTGTCTTTCTTACATTGTTTATGACAAGAAGTCTGTGATATTCTTATCTTGTTTCACCCAGGACTGCCTGCCATTTTAGAGATTTTTGTCTTTATCACTGGTTTTTAGGAACTAAAGCATCATATGCCTCATGTTTATTTGTGTTTATCCTGCTTGGGGTTCACTATAGCTAGATTATAGATCTTAGTGTTTATATGCATTTTTTTTATCAGATTTGAACATTGTTCAACCATTACATCTTTTACTATTTTTTGTCCTGACCTGTCTTCTTCAGTTAATGGGTAAAGCTTACATTTAAGCAGGGTAAAAGTTACATGATTGTACATTGTACTGCGAGGAGCATAGTCATACTGATATTTGAAGTACATCCTTGAATTTTTTCAGAAAATCGTAATTAGCAATATATTTTGTGCTCAAGTGAACTCCTTCAGTGTTAGGAAAACAGAGAGGAAACCCTTTGTTAAAACAGAAAGAGTAGCCTGTAATCCTAGTACATGAGAGGCTAAGACAAGAGGATCATAGTTTGGAGACTAACCTCAGCAAACTAGCGAAACTCTCAGAAACCTAGTGACACTCTGTTTTGAAGCAGAAAATAAAAGGGTCTAGGGTTGTAGCGCAGAAATAGAATGCCCTTGTGTTAACCCACACTACCTCCTCTCAAAAAACAGAATAGGCAAACACAACGGTGGAAAGGACTAATAATAAATTAGTTTTAATTTTTAGATAAATCCTTATATGTATATGAATTGGACTCTATTGAATGCAATTCCTTGTTTCAGTTTAATGTAGTTTTTGTTTTGTTTGTTTGTTGTTGGTACCAGAGATTGAACCCAGGAGTGTTCTAACACTGAGCTATATCCCAAGTCCTTTTTATTTTTTTTATTTTGAAACAGATTCTAACTAAATTACTGTGCACTGGCCTCAGACCTGCAATCCTCCTGTCTTAGCCTTCCAAGTACTGGCATTACAGGCATGTGCTACCATGCCGAGCAAGTAGGAATATAGTTCTAAGTGTAACTGGCAAACTGTGGCCTGTATGTGCAGAGGCCATGTGGACAGTAAATCACATCATGGTGCATGTCTAGCTGTTTGGGACTAAGTTGGCTTTGCTCATACTGTATTTTGCTTCAGGTCATCAAATCCGTCTCAAGAGTATCCAGTACTGCCAGGTTGTGATTAATTTACCCTTTAGTTTTGTTGGACACATTCACTATTTCCTTTCTTACGGTTTATATTTTACTTTCATTTTATCCTTCTCTAGTGCTGCTGGAGGTGAAATCTTTGATCAGTGTGTTGCAGACAGAGAAGAAGCCTTTAAAGAAAAAGATGTTCAAAGACTCATGCAACAAATTTTAGAAGGTGTCCACTTTTTACACACTCATGATGTTGTTCATCTTGATTTGAAGGTAAGATCTGAATTACTTTACAGTTTGAGATTGCCAAAGAATAACACTCCAAATATAAAATAGTTAACAGGGATTTATTCAAATATTTATCAAGTTTGTGGGTTTTGTCAGGTAACAATGATATTAGAATTGAGTTTGGACTCATCCTCTGGCCAGTTAGTTTTATGAGGGAGATAATGCACATATGTATACGTAGAAAGACAAATAATATAATTCCCCCCAAATTTAACTGGGTTAGAAGGTAAAGACTTCCTGGTAGAGACAGAACTTGAGCTAGACATTTTTAAAAAGTTAGGATTGAGTTAAGTAGAGAATAAGAAGATAAAATTACCTCACAAAAGTTAGGAAGACTGCCAGGTGTAGTGGCACACACCTGTAATCCCAGTACTTGGGAAGGATGAAACAGGAAGATGATAGGTTCGAGACCAGTCTCAGCAACTTAGCAAGACTCTTAGCAATCTAGTGAGACCTTGTTTCAACACAAAAATATCAAAAAAGGGCAGGGGGTGTATCTTGGAGGTAGAATGCCCCTGGGTTAAATTGTCAGTACCAAAAAAAAGTTAGGAAGACTTATGATGTGTTTGGGGAAAAAAATGAAGTTTCACTGAAATTGAGAGCTCTACTAGACAGTATTAAAGTTGAGAAAAGATCAGCTTCCATGGGTTTCAGATGCCATGGCAAGAGAAATGATTTTTGAACAGAAACATTTGAAAAGCAATGTTTTAGAAAATTAGGCAGCAGGAGTAAATAAAATAAGTAGGATAATTAAAGAGAATAGAGGCAGGTAGGTTTTTCATTTAAAATTGTCAGAGAAAAGGGCCGGGCGTGGTGGCGCATGCTTGTAATCCCAGCATTCGGGAGGCTAAGACCGAAGGATCCGGGTTCGCGGCCAGCCTCAGCTACCTGAGGCACTCCGCAACTTAGTGAGACTCGGTTTCAAAATAAAGAATAAAAAATAGGGCTGGGGGTATAGCTTGGAGGTAGAATGCCCCTGAGTTCAATCCCCAGTACTGCAAAAAAAAAAAAAAAATTGTCAGAGAAAAAGGAAGGTAGAAGACTAAGAAGGAAAGAAAAACAAATGATAGTATATCAGTCTCGATCCTTTCAAGTGATCAAAATGCTACCTGAAAGTTGGGTAAGTGAAAAAAAATTTGTTGGTGAAAAGTCTAGAGCTAATTCTAGTTCATTTGCTACCATATTCAATACTTCAAAATTGATACCAGTACTTGGGTCTTCTCCTGCATTCAGCTCAGCCTTCTTAGACTGGCAATAGGATGGGGTGACGTAGATGCTGCCATTTTAGCCTCATAACTGCGCAGAGACTCGGCAGGAAGCAGCTGGTCTCTGTTCATATCTTTTGCAGAAGTCCTGAGATGCACACTAAATAGACCAGCTTGAATAAACCTGGAACTAATAAGTTAGTGGAGTGCAGGGCTTTATCTGGTCAGGCCAGCATCATTCTCTAATGAGTTCTGTTTTTGAAAGTATAGAAAAGGAGTGTGCTTAGAAGACAACAGTAAATACGTAGTATAAATATCTTAGTATATGCCTTGAGGTGACTGTGGTCTAAGATCCCTGTTCATTTTCTGATTTTTACTTTCATATCAAGTCCAGGTGTGACTGTGGGAAAATGAAGGTCATCAAACAGAACATACCACAATAACTCTAGTTCTTAGTGTTTATTCCCTTACAAAGATAGCCTTATCAGCCAGAAGAAATGGAATTGGGAAGACAGCCAGCCCCGGGACCCCAGAAAAAGCTTTACTGTTCTGAACTGCAAACTCATTTCTCTCTCCACCATCCACAGTCTGCATTCACCTCTGTTGTAGTATCTCCTCCAGCAGAAAGAAGATGCTTTATGTCAGTGGTTCTCCAACTCTGTGGAGCATCAGAATCACTCAGAAGGGCCTGTTAAAATATACTGCTCGAGATTTTAGTGCAGGAAGGACCAGTCAGGGGATACTGATACTTAAGGTCCAAAGGGCCACACTGAGAGCTAGTACTACATCGCCCATTCCATAACACCTTATATATACCCCATAGTGTGTAAGAACTGTGGGAAGGAATGCTTTCAAGGAGTATGTATGTGACCTGGAGGTTACATTCTAAAGCAGCCTTGATGATGTATCATTTGAAATCAGATGGAAGGGTACTTTATCTACTGGTTTCCTACAGAAAAAAAAAAAAAAAAAAAAAAAACAGAGGGAAGAAAACAGTTTGGAAGCTTTCTTAATCATTTTTTGAAAAATGCCAACTTAAATTCATTTTTTAGTACTGTGACTAACATGGATAATCACAACATAGTAGCCACATGATAGTAACAGTGGCTCTGTGTTTCAAAGGCTGGTGTGAATATTTGTGCCTCCACATGTAGTCCCTGGATGTTAATACCAAAAATCACTTAGTTAAAACCATTCTTAGTGTGGGGGTGGCATGGATCTGGGCTTTGCTTGTCCTCTTGAGTCTGCCATATGGGTAAAGAGGTCAAAGATCACTACAGGAAAGTTTCCCCTATGCTCCCTTTAGAAACATTGAGTAGGAAGACATGGCCTCTGCAGTCCCAACTTCATGAGAGGTCTGTGTTGGCACTGAAGAAGAATTCCCAAAAGAAATGTTTATGCTGTAGCTTTTTCATGTTTGGCTTTATACTCTTAACTTTTTAAAACCATGTATTTGTTTCAATTTTTATAGTGTTTTACCAATTTTGTAATATATAAGTCTTCTAGGAACAGAATCCAAATTTACATAACATTGCACTGATAGGAAATGAGCCTTCAATTTATGGCAGCTCAACTTGTAACCATTATTTAGAGACTAATTAAGTAGCAAGTCAGACATGTTGCCAACATCATGTGTCATGGATCCTTTATGTCACTTAAAAGCACTTAAGGTGAATATTAAGTTCTTGAATACCAGGTGCAACTCTGTACTTACATAAGGAAATTATATCCCTTTCTCCTCAATACCTTCAGTATAAAACCATTCCTTTTTCTCCAGTGTACTCAGTGTAGAATTCTTTCCAGATTTAATAGAGGCCTTGATGATGGGCCTTTGATATTGACGACTCCCCTTGTCTCCTACACCCAGAGGAACTAAGACAAGGTGGCTGAAGCTCTCAGCCTTTCTTCTGCCCTCATGCTCCTCGCATGTGCAGTCAGACAAGTCTCTAAGCAAACTGCTGAGACTGAGTTTGTGTGGCAGTACTAGAGCAGGAATGATTTCAACCAAAAGGTCATTTCCAGTTGACCCTTCTGAGTCTGGACAAAGAGAGTCTTTTAACAGCCATCTATCCAATGAGAATTATGATTATAAATTGACTTCTCAGTCTCTGGGAACAGCTTGAAAGACTAAGATGTTTAAAAAAGAAAAAAAGATTTTCCCACACTGCTTCAAAGTTCAATCCTAAATATATTTTCTTATGTTCTATGAAAATCAATAATCCTAATAAATATTGTAACTTTAAGTTACTATTTACTCCTCAAGTTACTATTTAGTCCTCATTGTAGTTAAAATGGAAAATTTCAAGCCATGCATTAAAATGGTACACACCTGTAATCCCAATACTTGGGAGTTGAGACAAGAGGATCGCAGGTTTGAGGACAGCCTCAGCAATGTAGCAAGACTTTCAGCAACCTAAGGAGACCTTGTTTCAAAACCCAATAAAATAGGTCTAGGGTTGTAGCTCAGAGGTATTCTGCCCCTGGGTTCAATCCCCAGTCCCACAAAATAGAGAAAGTTGGGCATGGTGGTGCACGCTTATAATCCCAGTACTTGAAAGGTTGAGACAGGAGGATCGCAGGTTCAAGGCCAGCCTCAGCTACTTAGTGAGCCCCTCTGCAGCTTAGTGAGACCCAGTTTCAAAATAAAGAATTAAAAAATAGGGCTGAGGGTGTAGCTCAGAGGTAGAATGCCTCTAGGTTCAATCCCCAGTACCACAAAGAGAGAGAGAAAGAGGAGGACGGGGGAGAGACACATGGGAAGGGAGAGAAAGGAATGAAAAGGGAAAGGAAAGGAAAGGAAAAAGGAGAAGGAAGCTCACTACAGCCCCAAAATAGTCTCAGTAGTTTGGTGAATTAGTCATTCGGCATTGTGGCCTGCTTTTACTCAGGGGGAAGACTGACCAAAAATTGCAGAAAGAAATCCATTTTTAAAATCTAGTGTTCTTTGTCTTTTAGTGGTTCCGTGTTTCAGCAGTATTTATACTAAATATTCTATTGTTAGCTTGTCCACCTTATTATGTGTGAGGTGGACGTGATAACCACTACACTACGGAAACAACGTTCCACCTTGTATGTGCATGGTTAAAGTGCACTGTGCGGCAATGTGCCAATTTCAGATTTAAGTTTAATCACTGTATTACCCGAAAGCAGGGGTAACAAAAACATTTCTAAGCAATCCCCCAAATTAACTTAGACGGGATTATTATACCTATTTCTCTACTCTAACCTGGGTTTTAATAATTAAAAAGTTAATTTATTAGAATTTTCATTGTCTGACAAAATGTCCCTAAAACCTTATCCATGATACTTGAAGCTCTGTTGAGCAGGTTAATCTTAACTTTACAATGATCTTAGCCACTAAATCAGTGGTGATTGTCCAGCAAACATTGAATGGGTTCTATACAAAGATAAATTAAAAGATTCACCATGAAGCAGGGATATAAGACTTTAGAAAGACCTCCCTACATCCCTTGTCTATATGAGAACTGTCTGTAAGTTTCCAGTTTATTCCATTGTCATTACGTCTCCATTGATTGGCTTGCTTCTTCCTCTCCTTTATTGAGGATTCATGCATTTTAAATAGAATTCAGTATCGTATGCCAGTATGTCTTTATCATGAAGTGATTCCCTTTAAAAGGAGATTTAAATCATAAATGAGAAAATACTTATCTGTTTCCAACACATATACTTCAGCTTATTGTAAGTAGGTATCATCATCAAAGAACTGGCAGAAATTAGTCTTATAATTGTATTTATATTTTATTTAGAGAAATGAAGTTTTATTTATTTATTTATTTTGGGGATACTGGGGATTGAACTCAGGGGCATTCTACCTCCAAGCTACACCCCCAGCCCTATTTTTTATTCTTTATTTTGAAACCGGGTCTCACTAAGTTGTGGAGTGCCTTACTAGGTAGCTGAGGCTTGCCGCGAACCTGGATCCTCCAGTCTCAGCCTCCCAAATGCTGGGATTACAAATATGCACCACCATGCCCAGCTTGAAGTTTATTTTTTAAAGATAATTGTGGGCACTAGGTGTGGTGGTGCATGCCTGTAATTCCAGTACTTGGGAGGCTGAGACATGAGGATTGCAAGTTTGAGGACAGCCTCAGCAATGTAGTGAGACTCAGCAACCTGGTGAGACCCTGTTTCAAAACCAAAAAACAAAAAGGGTTGGGGGTGTAACTCAGAGGTAGAATGCCCCTGGGTTCAATGCCCAGTACCAAAAAAAAAAAAAAAAAAAAAAAAAAAAAAAAAAAAAAAAAAAAAAAAAAAAAAAAAAAAAAAAAAAGCCACAAAAAACAGTTGCAGTCAAAAACAGTACAGAGAGCTGGGCATGGTGGCGCATGCTTGTAATCCCAGCATTCGGGAGGCTGAGACAGGAGGATCTGGGTTCTCGGCCAGTCTCAGCTATCTAGTGAGGCACTCTGCAACTTAGTGAGACTTGGTTTCAAAATAAAGAATAAAAAAATAGGGCTGGGGGTATGGCTCAGAGGTAGAATGCCCCTGAGTTCAATCCCCAGTACCGCAAAAAAAAAGTACAGAGTAAGTACAGGCTATGTAATGATCATTAACTGTGAAATTCCTTGAAATGGCTCTGTAGTATAAGCAGTGTGTCTTTTTTTCTTTCTTTCTTTCCCCTAGCTCCCTCTTTCAGCTATTTAATTTCACTTTCAAAAAGTCTCTCACTGCCAGGCATGGTGGTGCAAACTGTAATCTCTGTGTTTGGGAGACTGAGACAGGAAGATTAAAGGTTCAAGGACAGCCTCAGTAGGTAGTGAAACTCTCATCAACCTAGTGAGACCCTGTCTCAAAATAAAGAAATAAAATCGGGCTGAGGGCATCATAGCATAGAGGTAGAATGCCTCTAAGTTCAATCCTCAGTACCAAAAAAAAAAAAAAAGGTCTCTCACTTTAGTATATCATAGCCTCAGTACCACAAAAAAAAAAAAAGTCTCATTTTAGTGTATCATAGATGTATGTCACTAATATGATTTTAATGATTAGTCACACTAATTTAGATTTTACAACATTGCCACCAAACCAGTTAGCTTTCCACAATAACTAAAGAATAATTTTTTTTTCTCAATGAATGTAAAGTATAAACAAAATATGAGGAAGAAATATTTAAACTATCAGGGAGCTGGAGGTATAGCTCAGAGGTTGAACAACCTCCCTAGCATATGCAAAGCCCTGACTTCAATCCCCAGCACTGCAAAAAAAAAAAAAAAGTAAGGGAGAACAATATTTAGAAACATTCCCAGAATGTGCATGTTTGCAAATCACAAGTGAACCTCATGAAAATTTCCTCTAGCAATATTACACTTGGCATTTTGTATGTGCAGTAATGAATATATGTCCCTGAGCCAAACTCCTCCCATAAATTTGCCTGAATATTGTTGTACTCTGATACTAATATATAAAATTAATACTGACTTGAATTCTGGGTCTCAGAATCATAGTGCTACTTAGATTTTTTTTCCTGAAGAAATAGTGTATTAGACCATTTTCTGTTACTATAACAAGATACCTGAGGTTAAGTGCTTAATAAAGAAAAGGTTTAATTAGCTCACAGTTCTGGAAGTTCAGGGGCATGGTGCCAGCATTGGCATGGTTCTGATGAGTACTTCAAGGTAGATGGCACCACAATGGTAAGAGCACATGTAAGAGCCATCAACATGGTGAGACAGGAAGCCAGAGACGATTGAGGGGTCAGGCTCACTCTTATAACATCATTCTCACAAGAAAATTAAGTGTCCCACAGAGAACTGCTTTAATCCCTTCCAAGGGCAGGGCCTCCGAATCAGTGCCTCAGTCATCAGTGACCTGATTACCATCTGCTGGGCCCCACCTCTTCAAGGTCTCACGTCTCTCACATCACCACACCTGGGACCAGGCTCCCAACAAGAACCTTTGAGGGACTTGTTCAAACCATATCCAACTCATAACAAATAACTAGAAGCTAATTAGCAAAGAAAATGTGGTCTAGCTTCTTCACATACCTGAGAATGGTCTACAAAGCCATGAGATTCCTATTCTACTCTGTTTCTTTTCTAGTCTCACACCTACTACCACTCCCACCCCTTCTGCCCCTTTTGCTTTGTGCTGTTCTGCAGCTACCCAGGACTTGTTGAGACCTTCCACCAGGCACTTGTCCTTGCCTCAGGGCTTGTGGTTCTTCCCTCTGCCTGGAATGTCCCACCCCCAAGATAACTCTGGCATAACTGGCTCCTTCTTGACATGATCCTCTCCTCCCTCAAATGTGGTGCTTTCTCTGACTCCCAGAAAGATAGCATGCACATGTGCACACCCCAGCAGCAACTCTCACCCATTACCCTACTCTCGAGTTCCTCATAGCACTTGAGACTACCTGAGGTTATATCACATATTTGTACTTATCTGTCCTCCTTGAGATGTAAGGCTCCAGGCTGGGGTTATAGGTCAGTAGTAGAGCACATGCTTAGCATGCTTGAAGCCCTAGGTTCAATCTCCAGCACCAAAAAAGGGACCTCATGTCTTGTTTTCTGTTATTTCCCCCAGGGTAGTAAGTAGTCAATAAAAGTGTGTTGAGTAAATTATAAATTTACCCTTCAGAGTCTGCTTACATACCTCTAAATATGCATTTGTTGCTTGAGCACTGTGTTGATACTGTTGTCAGAGCACAGCACGTGGGAGAGTGAGTGGAGTTTGATACGTCTATCTCTTTTTCTTCTGATTATGAACTCTTTGACAGTAGGGGTTTCTTATTACTAATACATAATACTACCATCATTCCTGAGACAAAATAGGCAGGCTGAGATTTTTATAATTATAATTAAGGTTCTCCTATCCATTCACATAGCAGATTTCAGTGTGTGCTGGGCACAGTGATTGGTACTTCAGTTCCTGTCTTCATGAAGCTATATATTCTTTCCTTTCTCTTTCTGAATTCAGACTTTGATAAACCTGTAAGAAGTTTCGTAACATAAAATGGTAAAATGAATGGTTGGGTAGATAGCATTGACCCTCTTTAAAAAGCAGGGACCATTTACGCCTACTGCAGCCCTTTACATTGTTAAGAAATCATCTATCTGTTTCACTACCATTAGGCAAAGAATGGGGAAAATGCCCTAGGCAGAGGGAGTACTCTGTACAAAGATATTCTTGTGAGAGGGAGCATGCTGAGAGAGGTCCAGTGTGACTCAGTTTCTCTGAACCAAGAGGAAACATGGCATGTGACAAGTCTATACCCCATCAAAGAGCATGAAGGTTACATAAGAGCAACGTACTGAAAGACTTAGAAAGGGAGCTATCATTAGATTCATACAGTATAGAAGACAAAATAGATTCTAGCAAACCATTGAAGAAACTGTTGCAATTAGGTTTTTTGGGTGTGTGTGTGTGTGTGTGTGTGTGTGTGTGTGTGTGTGTGTGTTACTGGGGACTGAACCCCAGGGTGTTGTATCTCTAGCCCTATTTTAGTTTTTATTTTGAAACACGGTCTTACCAAGTTGTGAAGGGCCTGAGGCTGGCCAGGAACCTGCAATCTTCCTATCTCAGCCTACCAAGTACTGGGATTACAGGTGTGTACCACCATGCCCGGCTTTTAAGAAATGATGGTAGTTTTAATTTGCTTCCTATCATGGAGAAAAGTAGACAAAGTCTAGAATTTCTTAGAATCAAGGATTTAAAATCCCCAGGATATGGTGGCATGTTGGCTAAATGGAGGAGGAAGGAGGGAAAGAGGAATGGCCATGTTCATTGTTAGTGTCCTGTCCTGATGCATCATCATATCATTCTCCAGATGCTGTCATTGGCAAAAAGAGAATCTGCTTGAAGAGGGAAAATATGAGTCTGGTTTTGGTCACACTGAATTTAAGGTGCCTGTGAGACAACAGAGGGGGAAGATTTAAATAAGCAGTTGTTTGAAGAAGTCTGAAAGAGATAAAAGTTGTCATAAGATATAGCTGATATTTAAGCCTAGGTTATGGTACAAGGTGAGAGCGTAGAGTGAGAAAAGAACCTTTCCTCAAGATCCTCAGAAAACCAGAGGACCAGATAATGGGATTTGATAGAAAAAAGCAGCCAGAGAGATAAGAGGAAAGCTGAGACTTGTTGTGGAAAACAAGTATGTAAACAAGGAAGTACTTGGGAGGCTGTGACAGGTAGATCACAGGTTCAAGGACAACCTCAACAACATAGGAAGACTCAACAACCTAGCAAGAACTTGTTTCAAAATAAAAAAAATTAAGCCGGGCGTGGTGGCGCACGCTTGTAATCCCAGCATTCGGGAGGCTGAGACTGGAGGATCCGGGTTCGCGGCCAGCCTCAGCTACCTAGGGAGGCACTCCGCAACTTAGTGAGACTCGGTTTCAAAATAAAGAATAAAAAAATAGGGCTGGGGGTGTAGCTCGGAGGTAGAATGCCCCTGAATTCAACTCCCAGTACTGCAAAAAAAAAAAAAAAAGAAGAAGAAGACAGTAAGTACAGACTGTTTCAGAAGCAAACACAAACTTTTCTTTCAAACTGTGTGTGTGTGTGTGTGTGTGTGTGTGTGTGTGTGTGTGTGTGTGTGTGTGTGTGTTTTGCTGGGAATTGACCCAGGGGCATTCTACTTCTGAGCTACACCCCCAGCCCTGTCACTAGGTTGATGAGAGTCTCACTACTTGCTTAGGCTGTCCTCAAGCCTTCCAAGTACTGGGATTACAAGCATGCACCACCACACCTGGCTTATTTATTTTTTAAATTCGAATGAGTTTTACATTCTGGTCCATAATACATTTGTTTATATTTTTATGTGATAGTATCTGAGGTAATTTTCTATTGGGTAAAAATGAGTCCAGGTATATAAACTGGCTTTGGGTAGCTCTTGCCCAAGACCTTATACACCCTCACCACACCCCCGCTTGAGAGTGTATCTGTTGGTGATGAGCAGTGACTACGATGATCAGACTTACAGGAAGAATACAGTCTGTTCCTGTATCCATGAGTTCCACATCCATGGCTTCCAAATCCATGGATGTACCCAACTGTGGATTGAAAATATTTGGGAAAAAAATTGCATCCATACTGAACATGTATGTACAGACTTTTTTTCCTTGTCATTCCCTAGACAATACAGGATAACAATTATCTATGTCGTATTTACATTTTATTAAGTATTCTATGTCCTCTAGAAATGACTTCAGTATATGTTAGAATATGTATAGGTTGTATGCAAATACTGCACCATTTTATATAAGGGACTTGAGCATCCATAGGTTTTGGTATCCATAGAGCATTCTAGAACTAATCCTTCACAGAGACCAGGAATGAATATACTGTGTTGCATCATGGAGGATGGGTTGAAGGTGGAGAAAACCAGAGACAAGAGGCTATTGTAGCTTTCCCTGTAAGGAATAATGAAAGTCCAAACCTTAAGCAATGAAGATACCATGATTTAGGAAATAGAATTGACATGACCTGTGACCTCATGAGATGTGAAAAACGAAGGAGCACTTTCCAGTGATTTCCTCAGTGTTTTATTCAGGTGTTGAGACTGGGAATACAGAAAAGTCAAGTCAGTTTGGTGAGGCTGGGATGCACTTCTGCTCAAGGTGTTTACTGAATTAAAAGCCCGAGGGTGTAATAAATTCAGTCAAATACAAAGATCTGACTTTAATTTGATCTGTGAGCTTAGAGTAGAAGTCTATCAGCATGTAAATGGCAGCTAAAGCTTTGGGAATAGATGAAATTACTCAAAAACAGAATGCAGAGTAGCAGGTAAAGAGGATGACACAGCAAGGGATCTTAAGCAACATTGATATTTAAAGGGAGGGCAGGACCCAGTACTTGGCAGGCTGACACAGGAGGATCACAGGTTCAAGATCAGCCTCAGCAACTTAGCGAGACCCTGTTTTAAAATGAAAAATAAGCTAGGTGTGATGGCACACGCCTGTAATCCCAGTACTTGGGAAGCTGAGATAGGAGAATTGCAGGTTCCAGGACAGCCTTGACAACATAGTAAGACTGTCAGCAACCTAGTGAGACCTTGAGTCCAACAAAAAATAAGGCTAGGGGTGTGGCTCACAGGTAGAACTCCACTGGGTTCAATCCCCAGTACCAAAAATAAATAATTAATTAATTAAAAATAAAATAGAGCTGGGGTGTAGCTTAGAGATAGAATGCCCCTGGGTTCAATCCCCAATACCACGGGGGGCGGGGGGGCAGGAAAAAAATCATTCTGAGAGTATAGTGAGCAATTTATAGAAGGGAGAAAACACAGGAGAAATTTCAAGAATATGAGATGATCGATAATATCCAGTGCTATAGAAATCAATGCATGCAAATGGTTCCTGAAAGACATCCATGGAATTTGGTGGGCCTTTGTTTACTAAAGCTATTGTAACCTCTTATGAGACCAGATTTAGTAGAAGGCACAGAACAGACTTAGCTGTAATGACAAGTGCTAGCAGCGGGGCTGAGGGGGTAAGTCAGTGGTAGATCTCTTGCCCAACATGAGTGAGGCTCTGGGTTCAGTCCCCAGCACTGCAAAAAAGAAAATGAAAGAAAAGTAATAGCAAGTATACTTGACCATGATTTCAAGAAGCTAAGTTTTGAGGGAATACCAGGAAATGAGTGTATTGGCTGGAAAAAGATTCAGGGTCACTGGGGATAATTATAAGTGGTTGGGTTTTGTTTTTAAGGTAAAGATAACAAGCATATCTATATGCTGAGGAAAGGCCACTATAGGGGAAGAGATTGAAAATAAAAGAGAGTACAAAGCTGCTGCCTTACACATAGGAAGTATATTAGAAAAATATTTCTTTTGCCAGGCATGGTGGTGCATGCCTCTAGTACTTGGGAAGCTGAGACAGGAGGATTGTGAGTTCAAGACCAGCTTCACTCTCAGCAAGCTAGCAAGATCCTGTTTCAAAACAAAAAATAAAAATGGCTAAGGGTGTAGCTTAGAGGTAGAATGCCTCTGGGTTCAAGCCCTAGTACCAAAAAAAGAAAAGAAAAGAATTTCTTTAACAAATTATTGCTTACTGTAAAATTCCTCAGTTTCACAGGTGAAATTTGTGTTTTATGGGCTACAAGTTTTGTTTACTTGATCGTGGTCTTACTAATATTTGGGGCGTATATTTTTTAGCCTCAAAATATCCTGCTGACAAGTGAATCTCCATTGGGTGACATTAAGATAGTTGATTTTGGCCTTTCAAGAATAATGAAGAACAATGAAGAGCTCCGAGAAATTATGGGTACTCCTGAATATGTGGGTGAGTATTATAAGAATGGGAAGGTTTGTGTTGGGGTCTCGCATCACCTTCATTAGGGAACTCATGTGTGGCCTGATATATAGTGGGACCAGCCAACTGTTGTAATAAAATTGCGCCAACATCAGAGATTCACTCCTTTGGATTCATTTTTTGGGGGGTGGGGGGTGCTGGAGATTGAACCCAGGGTCTCATGCATACTAAGCACACCACTTGTGTGCTTCCTTCTGTACAAACATCTAGTAAAACTTTATATTAATTCTTGTTAATTTTTTTTCTGTGATACTAGGGATTGAACCAGGGGCATTCTACTTCTGAGCTATACCTCCAACCCAATTTTATTTTTTATTTGGAAGCAGGGTCTCACTAACTTGCTGAGACTGGTCTTGAACCTGCAATCCTCCTGTCTTAGCCTCCCAAGTACTGGGATTTACAAGTGTATGCCACCACACCCAGCCACATTAATTTGATTTATGGTGTTAAGTCATTTTAGCCTAAACCTCAATAATAATGTCTTATATTTCTAATGCCTACTTTAATTTTCTCTCTCTAAAAGCATTTTTTTCTACAAAACTGTTTTCTTCTGTTTCTGATACTAGCTCCAGAAATTCTTAGTTACGATCCTATCAGCATGGCAACGGATATGTGGTAAGAGTTATTTATGAAAAATTCTACTTCTGAGCTATACCTCCAACCCAATTTTATTTATTTATTTATTTTTTATTTTTTTTTTTTTTTGCGGTACTGGGGATTGAACTCAGGGGCATTCTACCTCTGAGCTATACCCCCAGCCCTATTTTTTATTCTTTATTTGGAAACAGGGTCTCACTAAGTTGCGGAGTGCCTCACTAGGTAGCTGAGGCTGGCCGCGAACCCGTATCCTCAGGTCTCAGCCTCCCGAATGCTGGGATTACAAGCGTGCGCCACCATGCCCGGCTCCAATTTTATTTTTTATTTGGAAGCAGGGTCTCACTAACTTGCTGAGACTGGTCTTGAACCTGCAATCCTCCTGTCTTAGCCTCCCAAGTACTGGGATTTCAAGAAATGAATGTGATACTAACTTTTCTTATTTTTTTTCTGATTTAGGAGCATCGGAGTATTGACATATGTTATGCTTACAGGAATATCACCTTTCTTAGGTGATACTAAACAAAACACATTCTTGAACATCTCACAGATGAATTTAAGTTATTCTGAGGAAGAATTTGATGTTGTGTCTGAGTCAGCTATTGACTTCATCAAGAGACTTTTAGTTAAAAAGCCTGAGTAAGTATTAGTATTCATCTTTATCTTTTTTTGAGGGGGCGGTGGGAGCAGTGGTTAGAGGATTGAAGCCAGGGCCATACACATGCTAAGTATGTGCTCTACCACTGAGGTACACCCCAGCCTGATCTTTATTTTGTTTTTTGGGGGTAGATGGTACTGAGGATGGAACCCAGAGGCATTCTACCTCTATACTCCCTGCCCTATTTTTATTTTATTTTTTTATTTTGAAACATGGCCTCACTAAGTTGCAGATGGCCTCACTAATTGCTGAGGCTGGCCATGAACCTACAATCCTCCTGTCTCAGCCTCACAAGTACTGGGATTATAAGTGTGCACCACCATGCCTAGATTTTATCTTTTTTTTTTTTTAATGATCTGCTCTGAACAAAAGTAGTTCAGCAACTGAAACCCAAAAATGAAGACACAAAAATATAGGCATAGAACTGTATGAGCCGAGTGAGGTGACACAAGCCTGTAATTCTAGCTATTCCAGGGGCTTAGGCAGAAGGACCCAAGTTCAAGGCCAGCCTTGGCAACTTAGCTAGACTCTGTCTCAAAAGAAAAAAAGGGCTGGGAATTTAGCTCAGTGGGAGATGGCGCTTGGGTTCAATTCTCAGTACTGGAAAAAAAAAAAATCCTAGATGAAACCCTTGACTTAATATATATGTTGAAGGAAAAACTGGCAAAAATGAAAATATTTCTAGAAAATATGAGCTGTACCTCAATATATAGGTTTTAAATATTAGCAAAACTATTATTGCAAATGTGTCATAATTCATGGTTAGTAGAAATTGACAATGAAATGACAGCTAACGCCGGGCGTGGTGGCGCACGCTTGTAATCCCAGCATTTGGAAGGCTGAGACCAGAGGATCCAGGTTCTCGGCCAGCCTCAGCTACCTAGTGAGGCACTCCGCAACTTAGTGAGACCCTGTTTCAAAATAAAGAATAAAAATAGGGCTGGGGGTATAGCTCGGAGGTAGAATGCCCCTGAGTTCAATCCCCAGTACCGCAAAAAAAAAAAAAAGAAAGAAAAAGAAATGACAGCTAATACTTAGTTATTTTCTACCTGTTCTTGGTCACTAAAGAGAGCTTTTCAAGCCGGGTGTGGTGGTGCATGCTTGTAATCCCAGCATTTGGGAGGCTGAGACCGGAGCATCCGGGTTCACAGCCAGCCTCAGCTACCTAGTGAGGCACTCCACAACTTAGTGAGACCCAGTTTCAAAATAAAGGATAAAAAATAGGGCTGGGGGTATAGCTCGGAGGTAGAATGCCCCTGAGTTCAATCCCCAGTACCGAAAAAATAAAAAGCTTTTCAGAGATACCTTACTTAAAATACTATTTTTCAACATTACGAGGAGTTGCACCCAAATTAGTTCAAAACTTGTGATTTTATTCAGGAGTCATAAAACTTTTTCCAACTCTTTATACTTCCCAAAATAAGATACAATAAATACAGTGCCTTATGCTCTTATTTTTAATTGACATTTGAGTGTCAAGTATGAAATGTGTGTTTTTATACAGAGATCGAGCCACAGCTGAAGAATGTCTAAAACACCCATGGTTGACACAGAGCAGCATTCAGAACCCTTCTTTCAGGGGAAAAGAGGCACTACAAGAAGCAAATGCTGTCCAAGAAGCTGATTCTGTGCCTGAAATTAGTGCAGATCCTGAGGAAACAGAAACTGAGGGGTCGCTGGTGACAGAGGAGTTAATTGTAGTTACTTCATATACTTTAGGACAATGCAGACAGTCTGAGAAAGAAAAAATGGAGCAAAAGGCCATTTCCAAACGATTTAAATTTGAGGAACCTTTGCTACAAGAAATTACGGGAGAATTTATTTACTGAGCAGTATTTCCCTTTAGAACTTTTAAGATTTCTACACTGAAAACGTTAATATTATTTATGGACCTCTGGCCAAACGGTACATCTACTGGAAATGGATAACCAGGTGTCAGTGATACAAACAAAAATAATTTTATCAAACTTGTGGAGTTAGGTGAATCAAACCAGATTTGTAAAGTTGCCAACCAAGAGGTTTAACAGGTAAAGTTATGTTTCAATGTTATTTTTCAGAAGGGAGACATTTGCACCTTTTAATTCTACATCCTGTTTCTCTACAATGCGAATTTGTGTACAAAGATGTTTGTATTCACTTTCTTTATAAATCCAAGTAAAAATGCCAAAATTACATCTCTGATAAATCTCCTTTGTATTATTCATGTGTATCTATATCTGCATATATATGTAAGTTGGTATCAAAATACACTGTGGATGGGGGGGGCAAGATTTTAATTTAAATATACATCTTCTAAATTTTTGAAACCAAGAATACTATCCATTATAGTTTGGTGTCTTATTTTTGTATTTTATCACTACTTTTTTTTTTTTTTTTTCGGCACTGGGGATTGAACTCAGGGTCATTCTACCTCTGAGCTATACCCCCAGCCCTATTTTTTATTCTTTATTTTGAAACAGGGTCTCCCTAGGTTGCAGAGTGCCTCACTAGGTAGCTGAGGCTGACCGCGAACCCGAACCCGGGTCTCAGCCTCCCAAATGCTGGGATTACAAGCATGCGCCACTACGCCCAGCTTATCACTACTTTACATTGATTTTATTTGGCACCTGTTATCTATTTTTGCCTAAGGTTTATAACCTATCAGTGGCCAGGTTTTTTTGTTTGTTTTTTCTTTTCAACATCACTAATAAGTGATTTTTCACCTCTAAAATTATTCTGGTTTCCAAGGTCTGGTTGTGTAACCAAGAATGTTGAAGTGTCAGCTGTGCAGCCCTGCCCTCCTCAAGCCATGCTCTTCGCCCTCTTCCCAGGCTCTGCACACCTGGCACCTCCCATACATTCACAGGGGTCAGGGTAATGTGACCAACACTGGTTGCCGTGGTCAGTGAAAAGATGCTACTGTGTTGTTTTTGTCCCAAAGTTAATGACATCTAGAGTAGAGGAAGAAGAGATGTAGAACATAGTCATGCTGGCCTCCAGGCCTCTACTTCTGTTGAGTTTCTCAGCCCTCAAGCTAACAAATATAAATATCTATAAAATACAGACATTTTTATATTTATATAAGATAAAAAAATTATGTAAAATATAAAATTTTGGTACTGTTTTGGTACTAGGGATTGAACCCAGGGGCATTCTACCTCTGAGCTACCCCCCAGCCCTTTTTTTATTTTTTGTTTTGAAACAGGTTCTCACTAGGTTGCTGAGTCTCACTAAGTTGCTGAGGCTGGCTGTAAATCTGCAATCCTTTTGTCTCAGCCTCCCAAATATTGGGATTACAGGTGTGTACCACCATGCCCAGCTAAGCCAAAATATCAATAAACCTTTGCTTTGTCCATTAAAAAATTAGATATTTTGATGCTAGGCATGGTGGCACACACTTGTAATCCCAGTACTTGGGAGGCCGAGACAGGAGGATTGCAGGTTCACAGCCAGCCTCAGCTACTTAGTGAGGCCCTCTGCAACTTAGTGAGACCCCGTTTCAAAATAAAGAATAGCCGGGCGTGGTGACGCACGCTTGTAATCCCAGCATTTGGGAGGCTGAGACCGGAGGATCCGGGTTCTCAGCCAGCCTCAGCTACCTAGTGAGGCACTCTGAAACTTAGTGAGACCCTGTTTCCAAATAAAGAATAAAAAATAGGGCTGGGGGTGTAGCTCAGAGGTAGAATGCCCCTGAGTTCAATCCCCAGTACTACAATAAATAAATAAATAAATAAATAAATAAATAAATAAATAAATAAATAAATAAAAATAAAGAATAAAAAAAAATAGGGCTGGAGGTTTAGCTCAGAGGTAGAATGTCCCTGAGTTCAATCCCCAGTACCAAAAAAAAAAAAAAAAAATTAGATATTTTGTCATTAGGGAAGTACCTTGTTCCAAAAAACTTAACTTGGGCTAAGGGTTCAATATATGCAAAGCCCTGGGTTCAATATATATTTATATACACAAATGTGTATATATACACATACACACACAAATTTATACACACATTCACACACACACATATACCATAAAGTTTAATTTGATTAGGATTGAACACAGTAACATCCACAGTAGACCCCAGAATAAATAGTAAATTTCTATTTAAAAAGTGGAAATGTACAGCCAGGAGTCGTGATACACTCTTGTAGGCCCAACTATTCAGGAGGCTGAGGGGAAGAGGATCACTTAAGCTCACAAGTTCAAGACCAGCCTGAGCACCATAGTGAGACCTAATCTCTAAACAAGTAAAGTGGAAATGGAAATGGAAAGTGTACGTTGTATAACTTAAAGTAACTAAAAATCCTCCAACAGGCGGGCATGGTGGCATACTCCTGTATTCCCGGTACTTGGGAAGCTGAGATAGGAGGATTATAGGTTTGAGGACAGCCTCAACAATGTAGTGAGGCTAAGCAACCTAGTGAGACCATTTCAAAACAAAAACTTTAAGCCAGGGTGGTGTAATCCCAGCATTTGGGAGGCTGAGACTGGAGGATTCGGATTCTCGGCCAGCCTCAGGTGCTTAGTGAGGCCCTCCGCAACTTAGTGAGACCTTGTTTCAAAATAAAGAATAAAAAATAGGACTGAGGATGTACCTCAGAGGTAGAATGCCCCCAGGTTCCATCCCCAGTGCCTCAAAAAAAAAAAAAAAACACTTTAAAAGGGAGGTAAGGAGTGTAGCTTGGAGATAGAATGCTCCTGGGTTTAATTCCCTGTACCAATAAATAAATACTAGGCTCAGTGTTAAGTATTTGTTAATACAACTTGTCTGTCACAAACATACTGTGCACACCTGTGCCTAGATCTGTACTCTGACCTAGGAAAAACTCAGACCTGTCCCTTCATGATCCACTTAGAGCTCCCAAGAAGCTCTCTGCCTAGAATTTCTCAGATGTCAGAATCCTGATAATACCACCTAACCACCAAGTTTCAGATACGTGCAGTGTACTGTGCTAGACATTTACACAAGTCAGCATTCTCTTCTAGCCCTGCCTGCGAGCCTGGTACTGTCCAAACAACATTGGAAGAAATTGATTAGGTAGTTCAAACAGTTGTACTATCTTCTCACTAAACTGGCCTTATTTATCATTTCTTGGATAGTCGCTTTTTTTTTTTTCTTGGTACTGGGGATGAATCCAGGAGTGCTCTCCCACTGAGCTACATCCCCAGCCCTTTTTATTTTTCCCTTTGAGACTGAGTAAGTTGCATAGGCTGACCTTAACTTGGTGATCCTCCTGCCTCAGCCTCCCAAATCAGTGGGATTACAGACATGTAACACTCTAAACAAACTGAAAAAAAAAAAAAAATAGGAAATTCTGCCACAGTGCAGTTTTCAGTGAAAACCCATGACCACAATGTTGAAATTCAGGTAAGTCTTGAAAGAAATGAAACAATTAGAGGCAAATATATACAAATATCATGAAAATAAAGGTGACCACCCCTCTAAAAAAAACTCTGAATGGCATGTATTTGTATTTGATGAATTTGCCAAGTTTTAAAGCCAGAATCATTTGGACTTTTTCTCTTTATCTTTTATTTTGTTTTGTTATTGGTACTGGGAATTAAGCCCAGGAACAGTCTACCTCCAAGCTATACCCTCAGTCCTTTTTTTTTTTTTAACTCTTATTTTGAAACAGGGTCTCACTAAATTGCTGAGGCTGGCCTCAAACCTATCTCAGCCTCCCAAGTACTAGGATTACAGGCATGCACTACCACACTCCACTCATTTGGACTTTTTCAAAACTATTTGGTATTAAATTCATAACTAAAACATTTATTGTAATTACTCCGTTTGTGTTTTATTTTTGCTGTTCAGTTTGCTGCTTTTGTACTTAATTTCTAAGCTGTTAAAGAAATCCTCAGAATATACTTGTAAAGGCATACTGGTATGCTTTGGACATACAAAAATAGCATAAAGAGCCTTCACAGTATTAAGCCAAATAAGATCTCTCTCCAATGACTTGCCAGGTAGCCATATACTTATCTAATGCTGTTAAGTGTTCATTTTTCTATTACCAAATTTATAAAGAACTAAACAATATTATGTTAATTTACTGATACAATTCATAAATCCAGTTATAATAAAATTCAACAGTGGTATAATTCATTGTGATAATGAAGTTTGTATAATGTATAGTTTTATTCAGAAAGTTATATTCTTGTGTTTTGTCCCATAAAAAGCAGGAAAAAACAGCCTTTGTATAGTAGCTACAGAGGAAATACAGATGCTAATTGTGGAAGCTCTTAAATTTTTCTCATTAACCTCAGTTTGGAGGAAAATTTATTATAGAAGGTTATAAAGGTCACTTAGAGAAGGCCAGACAGGAGATGACTCAGGTCCTTGTAACATGTGGGTGGTGTGTGGCTCAAAGCACAGAGGCTGAGGCATATAAGAAGTAGTCATCCCTCCATGACACCAGTAGAGGTAAGTTTTATGTGAGGAAAGATCATTAGCCAGAGATAAATAAATCAAATTTATTTGCCCAACAAATATATTCTAAATACATGTTAAGCTCACAGTTGGAGAAATTTGAATATTAAAGAGACTTTTTAATTATTTTAGTTTTGGCTTCTGGTTCTTACTCAGCCTGAGATTCATCCACATTGATGATTTGTTCCTCCTTATTGTTGTGTGGTACTTCTGAATACACTCCGATTTAATACACCGAAGATATTTCTGTTCATGGACCCCTGAGCTATTTTTGCTTTGAGCTATTATGAATAAGCTGCTGTAAATATTTTTAACAGGTTTTTATGGACATGTTTTGATTTCTTTAGATTAAAAAGGTAGGAGTAGAATTGATTGATAGGTGTTGTACCATTTCCTATTCCCACCTGCACAGGGTATTGCTTTCACTTGATGTTTCCATCATTTTCATCATAACTTATTCTCCTGGTCATATGGTGGATCTTGTGGTGGTTTAATTCGCATTTCCCTGATGATGAAGGAGGAGCACTTTTTCATGTGCTTATAGATAGTTCTTTTGTCCTTTCTTTTTCTTTAATTGGATAACAGAAGCCCTAAATACATTCTTGATCTAAGTCATTGGTCAGGTTTATGTTACTTATTTTGCAGGACTGGGAATCAAACCTAGGGCCTCACATGTGCTAGGAAAGTGTTCTACCACTGAGCTATACCACAACCTGTTCCAAATACTTTTTTCCCACTCTTTGGCAGGGTGTGGTGGTGCGCACTTGTAATCCTAGTACTTGGGAGGCTGAGAAAGGTTCCTGGCCAGCCTCAGCTTTAGGAGACCCTGTTTCAAAATAAAGAATAAAAATAGGGCTGGGGGTATAGCTCAGAGGCAGAATGCCCCTGGGTTCAAGCCCTGGTACCACAAAAAAAACAAAACAACAACAACAAACTGTTTTCCCCCACTCTTTGGCTTGCCTATTTTCTCAGTAGTGTCTTTTGATGAGATGGTTTTAATTTTGATGCAATTTAATTTATTGATTTTTGGTTTAAGGTTAATGCTTTCTGTGACTTCTATAAGATGTTCTCACCTTCCCTAAAGTCTTAAAGATCATACCTTATTTGTTTAGGAGCTTTATTAAGCTTTGGTTTAGATTTAGCTTTTATGTTTAGATTCATGATCCACCTTGACTTAACTTTTTGACCTGCAGGGGTCAGGTACTTTTATTTTCCATATGAATGTTCCATTGTCCCAGCACCATTTGTCAAAGATATTTCTTTCCCCATTTAATTGTTTTGGTGCCCTTGTCTAATAATTATTTGACCACAAATCTGCTGTCCTATTAATCTATTCACCTTTTGCCAAAACTTAAGTCTTGGTATCAGGTAAAATACAGTGACCAGTGCCTTTCTCAAGATAGTTTTGTTTAGCCAGGCATGATGGCACACACTTGTAATCCCAGCATGTGGGAGGCTAAGACTGGAGGATCCAGGTTCATGGCCAGCCTCAGTTACCTAGTGCGGCTCTCCTCAACTTAGTGAGACCATGTTTCAAAATAAAGAATAAAAAATAGGGCTCGGGTATAGCTCAGAGGTAAAAATGTCCGAGTTCAATCCCCAGTACTGCCAAAAAAAAAAAAAGATAGTTTTGTTTATCCTAGATCCTTTGTATTTCTAAATAAATTTTAAAAAATTAAATTGGCTTGTCAATTTCAACCAAACTACCTACCACCACCACCAGAAAAAGCCTGTGGAATTTTGATTAGGATTCATTGAATCCATAGATCAACATTTTAACAGTATTGAGTCTTGTAATCTATAAGTGTCTTCCTATTTACTTATTTCTTTGTAATTTTTCTCAGCAGTGCTTTGTTTTTTAATGTAAAGATCTTGCTCATCCTTTAATTTTTTTTTTTTTTTTTTTTTTTTTTTTTTTTTTTTTTTTTTTTTTTTTTTTTTTT
>PVLC010024565.1:0-24383 GCA_004027655.1 Graphiurus murinus | reverse complement strand
GGTGGGAATTGGGGAAGGGTTAATGAGAAATATGTGCATGGATGTCTTTACCTGTACTAGCTTGTACCCAACAAAAATGTGTGATTAACCCTGTTGTACCCAAGAAATGTATAAAAATCCATGCTAAAAAAAAATAAATAAATAAAAGGAAAAAAAATTCAAGTACACTTATACTTTGGGAAATTCTCTGTGCTAAAAGCTAAGGAAACTTCCCATGGAGTAAAACTTTTCACATTTTCCTTGGAAAAAAAAAAAAAAAAAGAACATACATCTGTCACTGCATCTTTTTGTTTATTTGCTTAATGAAAGTATATTTCTGGGGTGGGGGTGTGTGAATATTTTTTTTTCTGAAAAGGGGCCAAATAAATTTGGGAACCTCTTTTAGATTTCAATATGCTACTGAATTGCAGGGATCTGCTGGTGTCTACATAATTGTTTATTATAATGCTTACTCAGCTTAAGACCAAACAGTGACGATTGATTTTTTTTTTGTCTCCCATTGGGGCAAACAACCTGCTTTGTTAATGGTGACAAATGACATTAAGAGACAAATTAGTTTAAACTAATGACCTTATGTTTGCAAAATACCTCAGGGGAGGGCAAGTTCACTCTAATGCTATGGAGAGAGTAGTGCTCTTGCCACCTGTGATTAGTGCAGTTGATGGAAAAAAAAATCCAAAAGCCATTGCAACTCCATCTGCTTGAGCTTGCATTCACATCACATGGAGACCTCGGGAAATCACAGATCACTAGGCCTGTTCTCTAGAGTCCTGGATTCAGTAAGTCTGGGGTGGCGCCCGAGAAGTTTTCTTTTCTAACAGTTGCCAAAGTGATGCCAATGCTAAAGGTCTGGGACAACACTTTGAGAACTCTCGCTCTATATAAAGGATGGAATCCAATCAAGATAGGGGATTGGTGAGAGATGAGAACAAAGATGCACAGTTAGGGTTATCTGGATGCAGCTGTGATGGAAAGAAGATTTAAAAAAAAATTGTTATAAATGCTTCTTCAATTTCCCCAACAGTTGTCACATTTTCCTTTTCAGCCCTTAACTTAGGATTTCATGCTGGTAGAGTCTCTTTACATACTTGAAAGAATGCATATGGCAGTGGGATGTGTCCTTCACAAGTAAGGAAACAAACATTTAGTTATGATTGATATGGTTGTAGCTCTTCATATTCCAGACTCAGAAGCTTAAGTTTTTGTTTCCTCAAGTGGAGATTAGCCTTCAAGGGATGATGTGAAATCACAGGAAACTGTCTGAATTCAAATGTATTATTGTACAATGAGAAATATGACGGCTACAGGGATTATTAGTCTCATGTAATTAGATAACATGTTTACATATAGCTGCCACGTAAACCAAAATACTGTCAAATTACACCAAAATGTTTCTAAAGGAGTGTTATCCCAGAGTGAGAGCTGTTAGTCTAATTTGAGGAGTGTTAGTCATAGGCTAATGTGATGGAATCATCTCCATTTTAAGATAACTTTCATAAGGGATATGAGTTTTCTCAGTCTTTTACCAGGGTCCCCTTAGCAGTCTGAGTAGTATTGGACATACATTGCTAAAATTGACTTGCCTTGCTTGCTTTTCAACACACCAAATTGACAGATGGCTTCCAGAATATATTGATATTCAGACAAGTGGTAAGCAAGATTCGCTTGGGACATGGAGCCATTCTGTTGCATGATTTTGCATACATAGTTGTACTGATCTATTTTAGGATATCACAGAAATTTCTACCAAGCTTAATAGTAGAGGGAAGAGAAGTTGACTCTGGAAATGAGGAGAAAATAAAAGGAATATGTGGCAAGTCCAACTTTACTTTTACTTTTTTGTAACTGTACAACCTCACCTCTTTCTCCATAAAAGAATGCAATCCAACTACCAACTTTTGTCCCTTTGTCCACTGAGATTTACATGAAATTGAGATAGATAGTTTCCTTGGACTACACAAAAGTATAGGGCCACCTAAAGCATTAGATAATTCTACAAGGCTTTCTTTTATTCATATTTCTTCTGATTTCTTACCTGCATGTGGAACAAAGATACTTTTCTTAATTCCCACCAATACTGCTTACTCCAAATACTTTTCTTGACAGTAGAATTTTAGGTAATGGTGGGGCAAGAGTTTTTTTGGGAGGGGGTGATGTGAGAACTGGAGGCATACAGATGAACAATAAGCACTATTTAGCAAAAAATTCAAAATGGAATGTCATATACATTGGTATCTAAAAAAGACTTTAGGATCCTAACATGTCAAGTTGAATTCCTCACTGGACATTTTATCCTACCTAGATTTGAACTCTGGTCATACCATGATACTCTTTCTTGGACTTGTTCTAATGACTCATCTTTGAGTCAGTAGGAATTTTTTTTTTTTTTTTTTTTTTGTGGTACTGGGGATTGAACTCAGGGGCATTCTACCGCTGACATATACTCCAGCCCTATTTTTTACTCTTTGTTTTGAAACAGGGTCTCACTAAGTTGCAGAGTGCTTCACTAGGTAGCTGAGGCTGGCCGCAAACCTGGATCCTCTGGTCTCAGCCTTCCAAATGCTGGGATTACAACTGTGCACCACCACACAGGGCTCAGTAGGAATATTTTGAATCTCAGAAAAGTTTGACTTTTTCCTTTTCTCCTATCCATGTCATATTACTTCCTCAAGGCCCTACTGTTAAGATCAAAGTTGTCCAGTAAAAAAGATGGTGAAAGAAGGAAACAGTTCAAGATATGAAGATATTGTTACTGATCTCATTAACTTATGTGAGGAGGGAGGAGGGGGGAGTGGGGTGGGATATGAAAGGAAAAGCACAAAGAGCTGTCTCTGTGTGTGTGTGTGTGTGTGTTTAATCATATCAAACCTGTGATGTATACTTGCAATGCACTACTAAGATAATAATAATAAAAAGACTGTGCTCCATAGCCCACTGCACTAATGTTTCAAAATAATGAGTTAAACTAATACTTTGAGAAAAATACCACATTTTCCTGTGTATTCCCTAGTCAATTACTATAATATTAAATTTGGGGAAAAATGATAGTGTGGCTAATTTTGTAGTTTATATCTTAGAGGGCAATCATTTTCCCATGACCATGAGCATGAGGTACCTTTCTCAGTCACAATATTCCTCCAGAGGGCTCTACGATGGTATGTTATTTTGGTATAATTAGAATGGAATAAAGAGAGCTCAATTTATAAAAATATGAATTAAAACATTTTCAGTATGAAACCTGGTTACATAAATAGTTTATATATTTTTCAAAAAATTCATATTTTATGTTGAAACCTAAAGATTCTAATTAAGGTGTTTTCCAATTTTGTTGATGTGCTATTGTTAATAATTTGTTTAAAAAATTGAGCACATATATTTACCTTGTATCTGATCACTTTATTGTACTTTGTTAAACCTAAGAATTGCAGAGTGTATTTAATTGGGTTTTCTGAATAAATACACAATTTTTCCTTTACTACTACTACTAATAAAATCTCTTTTCAGTAGTCATCCTTCTCTTTTTGTTTGCATCTTGAATTATTGTATTGCCTACCCAAGTCTATCATATTGAAAACACTTCATTTTTTAATTTTCTAAAGTTTTTTTAAAAAATTAAATATCAAATAGGTAGTGAAAGCCATTGAAACATCTGAATGATTATATTAAATTATTTATCTTTTTTCTTATTAGGTCTATTTTTTGAATAATTATATTAAAAGATTTCCCAATCTTATGCCTGAATTCTTGGGATAATCCCTACTTAGTCATGGTGGCTAATTCTTTTGTACTAATGAATTCAGTTTGAAGTATTCATATTAATAAGTGTGATTTGCTTTTTTGTGTGCTCTTTGTATGTAGTTTTGGCCTTAAGGTTTATTTGCTTATGGAAAAATCAAGAAGCTTTATAGTATAAAAATTATCTACTTTTGAAAATCTGTATAATTTGTAGGTAAACTAGTTTTAAAGATAGTTTTTAGGTAAAATTTTAGTGATTTCCCTGTGATGATTAGTCTTTATATTTAAAAATTTTTAATTGTATCTTTTTAGATAATAGAGTATACTATTTTCCCATTAATCCAAGTATTCTATCAAGGTGTTTTTACTTTCAGAATCACACAGTATTTTCTATTTTCTTAATCTGTATTTTAATATTATTGTACAAACATATACTTAATTTTTCTTATTTGTTATATTTAATTTATTTATATTTTTACATTTTTATGCCTTATTATTCCCCAAAAAACTAACACCTGGATTTATTCAGTGATTATATTGTATTATTCAATTTTTTTTCAAAATTTATCTTTTACTTTAATTTTTATAAGATTTTTAAATTTTTTAATATCTCCTTAAATTCAGTACATTTCAAATATTTTTATTTATATCTGTAATCAAAGTATTAAAGATCCTACATTTACTTCTAGCTATAATGTTGATAGAATTTTTTAAATATATAGTTATATGTATATAAAGTATACATTTATGTACACTTCTCCCATTTAACTTTCTTAGCAATCTGTAATTGTACTCTTTCTTTATGATCCATGAGTTTCTTTTATTTTATAACATAATGTTTTAATTTTATCAATAAATATCTCATGGAAAAATGAAAAAAGTTTGTTTTTCATAAATGTACGATTTTTTTATGTGTGTGCTTAGATAAATATATGTGTATGTGTACAAATAAACATATGCATAAGTGTATATATATTATGTGTGTTATATGTATACAATATCAGTTGATTTTTAAAATGTGAAAGATTATATGATCTTAAGAAAAATAAGAGCCGGGAGTGGTGGCGCATGCCTGTAATCCCAGCATTTGGAAGGCTGAGAACAGAGGATCCAGGTTCGCAGCCAGCCTCAGCTACCTAGTGAGACACTCTGCAACTTACTGAGACTCTGTTTCAAAATAAGAATAAAAAATAGGGCTGGAGGTGTAGCTCGGAGGTAGAATGCCCCTGAGTTCAATATCCAGTACTGCAAAAAAAAAACAATCAGACCATTCAGTTGTTTTTATAGGCTATATTATTCAAATTATCATTTACTTTTAAACATCTACTTTAGATTTAAAAGGCTTAGAAATGAGTCTTCAAAATTTCTCACAATTGTTTTCATAACACATTTCCTGAAATGTCTATTAGTTTTTAAATGTCATTTTTTGATGCTTTGTTAGTTGGTCTTTGTAGCTGCCTTATCTTTTCTAGATGTTTGTAGGATTTTTTTGTATTATTTAAATTAAATAATTCAAAAGTTTACTTGAATGCATGCAAATGTGGGGTTCTTTGAAATAATTTTTAATACCTTTTCCAGGAACACAATTAACTCCTTTGACTTGACTGTTAAATTATTTTTAGAAACCTTATTTTGAAGTCATTTTAAATTCAAAGAAGGGTTGTAAAGGTAGTACAAAGAATTTCCATATGTCTTCACCCAGATTTACCTAATGTTACCATCTTACATAATGATGGAATATTATGAAAATTAAGAAATTAACAGTAGTATAGTATTATTACAGACTTTATTTGGATTTCACCAATTATTCCAATATTATTTTTTCTTCTTTCAGAATCTACTGCATTTGGTTTTTATACTTCCTTAGTATCTTCCAATTTATGACAGTGTTTTGTGATCTTGACACTTTTGATAAGTATATTCAATCATTTTTAATACTAGAGATAGAATGCATTCTTCATTTATGATTTCTGCTTCTATTCCAATCATTCACATTTTCCCTTTTGGGAATATATATAATTAATAGGTTTGATCTTCATTGTCTTATTTCCATATGTGTCAAGTTCTTTCAAAGATTTTCTTCCCCCACTTTACAAATTTGGAAGTTGTACCTTCTGTATGAGCTCTACCTTGTTTTTTGATTATCTTTAATGTCATTCTCTTCTTTATCACCAACATTAAAAATTTAATTTTTTTCTGGTCTAAATTTGGTTTTCATGCAATACTTTCTCATGTAGTATTTTATCTTAGCTCATAATTTATGCATTACATCCACTATAATTGCATCTCAGCCCATTGTCTCCTTTTCATTATACGCTCAAGTTTCATAGAGCAGAAAGTCATAGGGAAAAAAGAGAATGGGTAACATAGACATAATGAGAAAAACAGAAAGAAGCCTATGCTCCTGCAAAGAGGGAAAGGCATGGAGATCAACTGCTTTGATTTTGATGATTTGCAATTTAAATTTTTCCTGAGACTTAGGTACATTATACTGAAAATGGCAAAAAAAAACCCCTACAAACAAACAAACAAACAAACAAACAAACAAACAAAAAACCCCCAAACCTAAAAAAACTCTTGTAGCATTTTCTTCTGGTTCCTATAGTAAATCATTTTCAGAAGTTTGTTTAGTATGAATGAAATTAACTTTCTCTCATTTTTCATTACTTTTTGTATTGAATAGGCACAGTTTCTATTTTTATATCTTTTCATGTTCTTAAATGTGGCAAGCTCTATCTTGACAGTTTATCAGCCCTGAGGTCATGTAAGGTACCTTGACTTCTTTTCCATTCTCTTGGGTACTGCCTGAGACCCCTTATATCCATGAGTGAAAGTAACTATGGAGTTCCATTCTGCTTTCCAGAGTTGTGCAGACTTTGAAATGAAAGTCTGAAATGAAATGAAATGCACCCCATACACATCACTGCTCATTTTCTTGGGATTCCAAATAATATGGTATATAAAAATAGACTTCTTTAACATAAGCTACATCCAGGCTTCTTCCTATATCAATCCACAACAACTTACTGTAAGTGATTTCACTTCCCACAGAGCAATATCTATTAACCTCTCCAGGTTTCCCTACCTGTCCTCTGAGGACAGTGGCTTCGTTCTGAGTGAAGACAAAAGAGGTGAGGAAAAGGGGTAGAGCAAAGCCCTAAAAGTATGGAGGTGACAATCTCAATTCTTTACAAGGCTAATAACACTGCTAACCAACTGTAGGAGCGTGAAAATTACCTTCCTATATTTAAGGGGTGGGCAGAACTGCTTATCCAAAATGTGAAGGATGGATCCCATATTATGTTTCTTGCTTTATTTATTAACCTCATTAATTCAACAAATATTCATATTGAATAATTGTTATGAGCAAGACACTATGTTTGGTTCTAGTGGGGTAGATCTAGATTAAAAAGATATAGTCCCTGTCTCCATTAAACTTTTTCCCAGTAGATAGAAATACATTAGCATTTTTTAATGTCAGCATTTACTGAGAACAGACAGTTCTTGACTTATGAGGGTTCCACTTACAGTTTTTACAACTTTACAGGAGTGCAAAAGTAATATACATTAAATAATACTTTGAGTTTTGAAGTTTGATCTTTTCTTGGGTTTGCTATTTGTACTATGATATTCTCTCCCAATGCTGAGCAAGGAAAGTCAGCTACAGCCCCAATTCAGCCAGGTGATCACGAGGGTTAAGAACCCATACTTTACATTATGCTGCTAAGCTACAGTGTTCGTTAAGATAGGCGTATTAAATACTTTTATGATTTATAATATTTTCAATGAATGATGGGTTCACCTCTATATCTCAGTCCATAGAGTTTTTATCAGAACTAAGCATGATAAACTGGGTCTGGTGTCCACTACATGGCAAATGTTCCATAAATGCTTGCTTTTATTATTTTTATTATTATTATTATTATAACTAACTCCTCCTACTTTTTCTATTACTATTGGTCATGCATTAAAATATGCATCATCACATTTAGTTTTCAAAACTTTCAAACACAAAAACTTGAAGCATTATGTAGCAGGCACTCATATATGAACCTTGTGGACTTTATGATTTATATTTTCTATATTTCCATTATCTATTATCTATCTTATCAATCTATTTTTTTGATATGGCAAAGTAGGCATAAATACACCATACTTCAAAACACACCACCTTGCATATTCATTTAAATTTAGTTCTGGATTAAAATGAAATACTATGAATTGCATAGATCTAAAGTATGCCATTAAAAGAGTTGATCTAGGGGAGAGGGAGAGAGGGAGAACTAATCAAGGGAACACTTCCATCCACATATGTATGTATGTGAGAGTACCAATGCCAATATGAGTATCCTGTATGGGGAGTGGGAGAGGGGAGGGAGCCGGGGAAAGCCTGCCAAGTGCTGTGTGCATGTATGCCACTCTTCCTATGAACTACCTTATGAGGTGAGAGTACAGTGTACCAATAAAAGTATTTAAAAAAAAAGAAAAGTAACTGTTTTAAACAACAACAAAGAGTTTGGACAGATGCATAAGCCTGTATAAATCGAATTCCTTTTGTGATTTAGAACATTATCATCACTCTACAGATCCATCATCCTTCTAAGTCCCCACTGTCTCCACCTTCAGTTTCAGATTTCCCTCTTCTAAACTGTGACATGATTTCCAGATTCACCCACGTTGTTGTACATATCAGTAATTCATTCCTTTAAAATGCAGAATAATATTTCTCTGCAGAGATATACCATTACTTGCTCATGCAAGATAAATACTGGGTTATTTCCAGCTTTTGCCTATGACTAGTAAAGCTGCTGTGAACATTGTTGTGCTTTCTGTGGACCCTCAGAAGTCTTTTGCTCTAGGGAGGTATGTCCCAAGGGTGAGCCATGACCCCTTCTTTCTCAGCTTACCTACTGTACAAAGCACATAACCAAAAAGGGCCCCACTAATGCCAAAGAAGGGCTTAATTCCCAAAGCACACCTGGGCATGACTCACACCTGATACACAGTAACAAGCACACAGGTATGGTTCAGCACACCTAGGGTGTCACAGGCAATGTACAAGCACCTGGCACAAAGCGCATCACCTGGGCATGATAGACAATGAGCAGGCGCAATGCCTGCCACCGCCAGGACCCAGGAATGCCTTCACAACTAACTTGAGCCCCTAGCAACCTCAGGACCATAATTGTCAACAGCTGGGACCTAACACTGGCAACTTCATCTGCCAAGAAGCCTTGTTATCTTGCAGTTCTGACCACGGATGATGGGGTTAATACTGCTGGATGCCTTGGCCTCTCCTAGCCAGAAGCTGCTGAGGGATACCTTACCTTGGATTATGGTTGAGTACTGGTTAAGGTCACCTGAAGACCCAGACCAGATTCACTACTGACCTGGACCTGAGACCCTGGACACTGCCAACTGAGCTCCGGGGTAAACAAACTGCCCTATCTGCTTTCCAGGTTGTATTAATCCCTATCTTCTTTCTCCCTGCCCTAAAATATTGCAAGTTGTATGAACTTGGTACGGAGAGCTAATGAATAAAGAACCTGTCTCAGTCATGATTGCAATAAACATTCTTGAAAAGACTGAGCCTGTGTTTTGGTGATTGTCCACGACCTAAGTCTGCTCAGAACTCCTCCACTATTCTCCACTTCGGTGAGGCCCCTTGGCCCTATTTCTACCAGGTGATTATACCCCCCTAGCCCTGTTTATTGGGTGAAGTGAATGCTTGACCCCTTTTGGGAAAGCAGATTTCTTTTTCTGAGAACCTGACATTCTGGAGCTGGGAACAAACATAGGTGTGGAAAAGACAAGAAATTCAGTCTTTCAAAAAAAAAATAATGCAGAATTAGAAAAAAAGAAGCAAGGAGCTATACAGCCTACAATCCTATAGAGGGAGGATGGTTTTTTGATGATTTCCTCATCCTAGACTTTTGAAGGCTTGGGCTGCATTGGCTTCCCTCAGTTTCATAGCATTCAGATTTATGTATAATAATGTAATATTATTTAATAAGTCCTATTATTATTTATTCAAGGTTGCTCAGTAAGTTTCTGATATTTGAAACTGAAAATCTTAACTAAGTCACTGGAAACAAAACACTATACAATTTAAGATTATTATGTAGATTTGTTACTATAATTTAAGATTTATTATTGGTTTAAACCTGATTATGGACACATAAGAAAGCCTAGCATGCAGAATATGTTCAGTAAGTGTTGACTGACCAACTAAATGAAAAGTGCAAACAATTGGAATGAAGGAATGATAAACTTTATCAGTCAATTATAGTTTCATATAAATGACTGTCAGAAAACTTCCTGTGAACAATGACAAGGAAAGGATATCTAGTTGGATATCCTTTTTGGATATCTTTTTGTATGTGTATGTTATGCACTTTTGGGGATTGAAGCCAGGGGCATTCTACCTCTGAGCTACATTGCAGCTCAATTTTATTTTTTTTGTTTTTGAAATGAGGTCTCCCTGTGTTACAGAATGCTGGCCTTGAACCTACCATCCTCCTGTGCCAGCCTCCCAAGTACTGGGATTAGAGGTGTGTGCTGCTGTGCCCAGCTACTATGAATTTATTTTGGGTTTCAATGTACATAAAGGGTGATTCCCAAAGTCACAAAAGAAAGGAGGGCTCTGGAACAAAATTTGACAAAAGCAAAGGTCCATACGCATCTACAGGGTAAGAGCCTTGTGTGAGCCCCTGCAAAAGAAGGTCTTTGTTACTTATCATTTGAAGGTACACATTTAGCCTTCCTCCCCACCTTGTTTAGGATCCAGACAGAAATAGTGGGGGCCAGTGACTATGAAAAGTCAGGAATGAGCTGGGCCTGGTGGCACATACCTACAATCCCAGTACTTGGGAGGCTGAGACAGGAAGATTACAGGTTCGAGGCTAGGCTCAGCAACTTAGCAAGGTTCTCAGCAACTTAGTGAGACCCTGTTTCAAAATAAAAGTAAAATAGGGCCTGGAGTTTAGCTCAGAGATAGAATGCCCCTGGGTTCAATACCCAGCACCCCCACCCACCCCCCAAAATGGAATCAGGGATGTGCTCCTCTCTTCCTTTTGGGGAGGCCTTATCTGGCTTTACTCTGCAGAGACAATCAACATTCAAATAAAGTGAGCTGCCTGAGATTTGATCATTGCAGTTCACATTGGAAATGTGTCTATCTTCTGAGAAACCATTGAGCTCCATCCACATTTCTCATTACCATTTAGTAAAAGAGGGACCGCAGTTGACTGTAACAGATTAAGGGCAATTGCTTGTTTTTCAATCAATTCTTATTGATTTGGAAGACATAGGGTCCTTAATTGTATGTGTGCTTCATCTTCCCATTGGAAATTTCTACTTCGTCTGATAAATAGATTCTAGTTTAAATTACAGGCCACCACCCTTCTGTGCACTACAGGAGAGGCTCTATGTTTCTCAAATTCTTGAGAGGGAGTCTACAAAACAAGGGAAACATTCTTCTACTTGATTTGGCTGCCACCATTGGCAGTGCAGGCTCTGAAACCAGGGTGCTTGAGTCTGAATCCCAGCTGAGTCACTTACTACCTGTGTAGCCTTGGTTGAGCTATTTTACCTATCTATGTCTCAGTTTCTTCATCTATGAAATGGGTATAACAGCAGTAGTATCTACCTTATGGGGTTATTGTGAAGATGACATAAGGATAACTTTGTTTAAATGACATTTTACACAGGAGAAAATGTGGCCTTTTCTTTCTTTCTCTTTGCTTTTCTTTTCTCTCACCGGAGACCTAAGTGCTCGTTGCCACTGATATGAGCAAGGTATTCCTGCCAAATATGCACAGAAGCCAGTATAATGGCACCAGGTTTTGCAGAAAGAAAGAGCTTTATTTATTTATTTATTTTTGCTGTATTGGGGATTGAACTCAGGGTCATTCTACCTCTGGGCTACACCCCCAGCCCTAGTTTTTATTCTTTATTTTGAAACTGGGTCTCATTAATTTGCAGATTGCCTCACTAAGTAGCTGAGGCTGGCTGTGAACCTGAATCTTCCTGTCTCAGCCTCCCAAGTACTGGGATTACAAGTGTGCGCCATCACACCTGGCTAGAAAAAGCTTTATTTTGAAGTTGACTGTCAAGGGGGCTGGACCCTGGGCTTCCCCAATCAGTTGGCAGCAGGGGGGAATTTATGGGAACGGGGAGAGGAGGAAGTGCTTATTGACTGGATGAGAGGGGTAGTGTGGTTTTGGCAGGTACAGACACTGACCATGTCTCTTCAGAGGTCATGAGTTTCTTTGGAGGGGGGAAGTTATCATGTTCTCTGTAGGGGATTTTGAATTTATATCATCAAAAGGTCATTGACCAGTGGAACTGGCTTCTTAGTGACATGTTCATTTTATTTTATTTTTGTTTTTCAGAGTTCATTTTATTAAATGTTACGGCTTTGTTATTTATCTGGAATATGGTTCTCTAATTGAAATACACAATGATCATGCAAAATCCATGTTTATTTTGAAAAGCTGATTCCAACCCTTCCTTGAGTGGATTCTGGAAGCTTCTCCTGAAACACAGCTGAAGCACCTTATTATTTAATGAATTTATGTTAGGCATGTCCAGGCCTTAGCCCAGCTCAATAGTTCATGGCTGAGCTAGGCTCACTCATTTTCTCTGAATAGTTTTCTTAATTTCTTAGAATTTATTTTCACACAGTAGCCTTTCAACATTTCTAATCATACATTGGTAATATATTTTTTATGGTAATGGGGATTGAAGTAGTCTACTTCCAAGCCACATCCCCCATCTTGATTTTATTTCTTATTTGGAAACAGGGTTGGGTCTCTCTAGGTTGCTGAGAGCCTTGCTAAGTTGCTGAGGTTGGCTTTGAACCTACAATTATCCTGTCTCAGCTTCCCAAATACTGGGACTACAAGTGTGCACCACCATGCCTGTCTCTATTGGTAAGATTTTTTGCACAGTTTTTTTATCTATCATTTATTTTATTTTGTTTTGACATACTTGTACATGATCATAGATTGGTCCTATATTTGTGATATGTCTACTTCTCAGAAATACATATATATGTATATATATGCCTATATATATTTATGTATGTAGTGTTTGCTTATAACTGGTTCACAAAAAAATGGGAATGCCAAGATCAAAGGCATGAGTTGTTTTTAGGATTACAATACAACTTTTAATAGTTTGACAGATATTTATATAGATAATTTTCTTTGATTTCCTTTTTAAAAAATCTGATCTTAGCCGGGCCGTGGTGGCGCACGCTTGTAATCCCAGCATTCGGGAGGCTGAGACCAGAGGATCCAGGTTCGCGGCCAGCCTCAGCTACCTAGTGAGGCACTCCGCAACTTAGTGAGACTCGGTTTCAAAATAAAGAATAAAAAATAGGGCTGGGGGTATAGCTCGAAGGTAGAATGCCCCTGAGTTCAATCCCCAGTACTGCAAAAAAAAAAAAAAAAAATCTGATCTTATATTGTTATATCATATGAAAATAGAATTTAGTATATACTTTTTTGCTAAATGTGTATTTCTAAGATTATTTATTTCATGCATAAATATTTCATTATTTATTGCTATCAATTAAAGTTATTTTAGTATTATTGAAATAGCATCTTCACATCTAAATTAATGCTATGGCAATATATGAAGCTGTTACTGCTGTCAATCTCCTTGACATGTTTGGGGAGGGAGTGGGTGGGTGGGGGAAGGGGTGCATCAAGAGCTGTGTGCTTGGATGTTTGCATCACTTTGAACCTTGCTGTGATGTATACTTTCAATGAATTAATAAAAGTTTTTAAAAAAACTTTATGTTGAGATAATTATATATTCATATGCAATTGTAAGCAATAGTACAGATTCTATATATCCTTTTTCTAGTTTTCCTCAGTAGTAACCTCATATTTAACTATGTTACAGTATCATGAAACCAAGAAATTGACATTGATACAATCTATTACACATCTCAACATTTTAACAAGAATTTTTTAATATTCTTAAATATGAAGGTACTGCTCAAGTTTCTGTGTTGTCTCATAATATTTTCCCAGTTGATTTGTTAACATTACAGGGAGTCCTCACATTCTTAAGGAAAAAACGGCTCTCTTAGTGATATCTGCTGCCTTACTTAGCTGAACATGGACATGTATACTGCAAGCCCTGTCTACACCAAGCCCTGTTTATACTTCCTTCCATTTGAAGGTGGCAGAATCCAAGAGCGTAAAAGATAGTACTTGTGCAAGGTCCCATAAATGGCTAGCGCCATAGTCGGAATGCTAGTGTGAGGCTTTTTCGTGTTTTCTATGATGGCATGAAAGATCCTTGGAAGCTGGGGGATTTATAACAATTCTGAATAGTTCACAGCTGGAGGTACGAGTGGCACTCAGATGTTGCTGATGCTGCTCAATATGTTGTGGTGCACTGACCTGGAAGGGTAGTTAGCGAGGCTGTAGCTGAAAGGACATGGAACTTGGCCTTCGGGACAAGGGATCCACTCTGATCCCATCATTTACTAGCTCTGAACATAGGGCCTGTCATTTAATCTTGTTGAAATTCTGCATCTCGTCCACACAGCAGGAATATGAGTACCTATTTTATAGTTTTATTGGTTGATGACACAAGATAATGTTTGCGAAGCTGCTAGCAAATACCAGTGCTCAATAAATGCTAGTTCAACCTGAATGCTTGACAAATAGCAAAAACCAAATGCTACAGAAAATGTTATTTCGTGTTAGCAATGAGGCTGAAAATTTGAGGACTATTTTTTTTTTTTAAATCCCCTCAGTGTGGTTTAATTTTTCTCAAGGTAAGGGCAAGGTTGACACAAGGGTCCCTCTTTTAAAAAGGGGATCACAAATGAGACAGGCTGCTATTTATTCTCTCCCCTCCTTGTAGGCCCCAAGTCCTTTACAGATTGGTGCTGACACTTGCTCAAGGAACCAGGGCAGATCATCTGTTTAGCTCCTAAGGAGCTGCTTGTGATTTTAGCTAGAGCCAGTTTAACGTCAATAGCCCCTTTGTGGACTGTTTTATTCTGTTTTTCTTAGGAGCAAAATGCCAGCCTGGTCAAGATCTAGAAACTTGCTGTTCCATTGTAATAGGATATGCATTTAAATGAGAGTGGTGCCAGTGGAGAGATACTCTTGCTAGCATCAGATTCAGCAAACCAGTGGGAAAATCTATAGAGTCCTCCAGAATTGCTGGGCCTGAAGGCTTCAGGGGCCAGAGGCACTCCTGGCTGAGAATGCTGGCTCTTAATGTAGATATTTTGTTTCTGCTCTACCACTGGCAGTACAAACATTGTAAATAATTCCTATTATTTGTTCCCTTCTTTTCTTACTTGTTATTTCCACACATATGATTTTAGAAAGATGCTATTTCCAAATTTGGGGTATAAAGCTAAGAATTCTATAACACCTGCCACAATTTTGTATTTTTGTTTCCTCATAAGAGTTCCATTATTACAGGAGTCAGAACTTAAAAACATCAGTTGTTTTGTTGTGTAATTCAATTTCAAAATGCATCTTCTTTTCTTTATAGCCTCTAATATTGGGATTTAAAAAATGAGTAAAAGAGCCTGGGATTGGGTTAAGCCTTGGAAACTGCACTGACAGTTTGGGAAGGGTTTTAGGGTGCTTTTATTTTAAATGTTGTAAAATCTTTGAGTAGTATTAAGAGGAATCTCTAAAGGTTTTTCAACTTAACTATTTAAATAAGCACTGAAGATTTTCTGTGGAAAGAGCACAAAAACTCTTTAAACAAAGGCCCGTTTCTCATTTTAATGCAAATTAGAACAATTTGGAGAGTCCAACTATATTTCTAAATATAACGCTGCATAAAATTAGTGGCACATTTTATATTATCCTTCACTTATACTAATCTCACTTCTCAAAAGCCCTATAGGGATGAATAGATTTTGCCTGTAGAAGGTAGGCTTAGAAGCTTTCAAATATTTAAGGAAAAGATGAGACTATAAAGGCAGAGAGGACATAGGATGCTCATGAGAACATTACCCAGTTCCAAACAAGCATCCAAACCCATATATTTGGAAGAGTAAGGTCCATAGGTAATTGCCTTCTCCTCTGGTTCACCAAGACTGTGCCAAAAGAAGAAGAGGCTGCTGCAGTCCATACCACTTACAGGGAGAATGCTGGGCGCCATTTCTGGAGATGTGGGCAATTGTCTCATGTATAATAAAATGCTCTATAGAATCGATACTTCCTTGTTTCATGCATTTCTTTGTATCCTATTCATGATTTACCTGCCCTTAAATGAGTGAGTCACCTGTAATAGACATTTGACATTTCTCTACTGGTGTAATCTGTCAGCCCCAGCAGACCAACATGGCTGCCTCCACTTAATGTGGAGGGCTAAGGGAGAAGAAGGAAAGGAAAACAAAAAATGATCCTTTCTTCCAGGCCTCTGTCTGTTTCCTATCTCTAGCTTGGGAATTCTGCATAGGAATGAAGATGCATAAGGCCTGCTAACTCAAGTCTCTTTACAGACTGAAAGACCCATGCTGGTCCTGGAGAGAGTCTAATGGCAACTCTCTTCTCAGCCCAGATGGCAGAGACTCTGCCACGGAATTAGCGAACAAACCATCCACATTTTAAGAGCCTGCCAAGACTTTGACTGTAATACTAAACCTCTGATGGAAACAGGCATTTGCTAACGACCTCAGGAATGTAGAGCAGGTTATGAAAATGAAGATTGATTTAGAAGAGAAAAGGCCCTGCCATTTTTGATGCTGAGAAATACGTAGTTACCTGAGAGGGGAGAGAAACAAGACAGGGTTATAACAAGACCTGCCAGACACTTTACAGTAGCCAGTGCAAGAGTGACCAGAAAGCCAAATGTCCAGGTGGGGGGTTTCCAGGCCACCGTGCCTTAGCATTCCCTCTACTAAGGGCTTGAGGCCAGCAGGTGGGAAAAATGAAAGCTGCAACAAAACTAAGGCTGGTTCAGGAAGGCTGCAAAGCATACCAATAAACCAATAAACCTCAAATAAAATACATTTCTGATGGATGGGATGCCCTGAACAGGAGCAAGCTATAACTTCAGTGCTTTACTTACTTGTGGAGGCTCTGAGATATATAAGGGATGGTTCAAAAATCTAGACTGTACATTTACATGGCCTTAGAAAACTGGATAAAAGTCCAAATAAATTTGAAGCTGGGAATGATAATGGGTCCATTTACCAACCATAAACTCCACTCCTTGATGTGCTCTTAGATAATAGATAATAGAGGGTTTCAGTAGATTTCGGAAAATGTAGTGATTATAGTTTTTAAAGATAAATGATGGAGTCAGGGTGTAGATTTCCTGAATCCTGCCCCTACACCTCTGTTTAAAGGGCAGGCGTTTCCTCATAGTTCCTTGTGGAAAGCTTTGGCCTGCTTAGGATTTTTTGTTAATATAGCAAATGGGCTGTTGTGATGTTGCTTGGAGCGTGGCTTCCCCCCAAGGGACTGTGGTATTTAGTTCAAGTGTCACTTGGTGCTAACATTACCTGACTAAAGATTCCAGGTTCCTAACTCTGGGTGGGCTATGCCACTGGAACCTGGGTCAGGAGGACAGATTTAGAAAGCTAGACAGGATAGAGAATGTGCATCAAGAGAAACCACAAGATTTCAAAAGAACAGAGTTGGTGACCTTACCCCATTCAAAGAAGCCAAAGTCTCAGTCCTCTGCCTTCTAATATGAGTAGGTAATCTGAGCATGATAGAGTGAGACAGGAGGGGTCACCCACGTGGATGGTCTCTTCTGGGATCCCATGCTAACAGTGTATGACTTACATTGGTGTACTTGGCCTATGGTAGGCAGTATCAGTTTGCTATCTATATCATATCATCACAATTTTCTACTCACATATCTGAATGGTGGAAAGATATCCTAGAATAATCTTGAAGCTCCTAACTCCTGCTCTCAAATTTCATAAAGAAAGTATCTACACAAATGTTCTTGTTTCAGCAGATGTATTAAACTCACAGTCAAGGAGAGATGGTCCTCTTAACCTTTTGTGAACAGAATTTGGAGAATGCTTTGAAATCTGGCTAGGTGGGTAGGGGATGAGAGATTGAAATGCCCATTGAATGTCAGAACTGTTGGACAACTTTGATTAGACAGAAGTCCTTTCATTGCAGAAGTGATGGTGGCTTACTCCACATCAGGTGGATTGTGTGGAAAATTCAATTTATCCATTATGTGGATGTATTAGGACTTCCATACATGCAATTTCATGCTGTTAGTAATCTCAGACAGTCTTAGATCCAGGAGATGTTGGTAGAGGTATTGCCTACCTCTTGGCTTCTTCCTTCCCACCAAGCATGACCTATCCAGGGGATTTGGAACATAGCACCATTCACTGGAAGCTCAGGACTCAAGATGAATTAATTCCTCCTTGAGAAGCCATGCTGGTGTTGATGGTAAGGGAAAACACTAGATTCTGAGCTCAGGTCACAGCTCCACTTTTTATAGTGTGTTACTAGGTACAGAAGACCTAGTGACTTATAGCTTAAGAGAGGTGGTCACAGGAGAATGGTTGTAGAACACAGTAGCCATGATGTGTTTGTCAGGTTCTTCTTAAGACTCAAAGTACAACCTGGTACTTCTCTCAGGTGGCTTTCAAGGGGAAGTTCAAGATGCCTCAGAAGACCAGGACAAGGCTGAATGGATGTGTGAAGATGTTCTTGCGAGCAGGTAGAGGGCAGGGAAAAGATTCAGAAGAGTTTCCAATAAGGCATAGGCAGGCCTGAGTGAGTGAAAGAATGGGAATCAAGTCACGCATGTGTGTGTGTGTGTGTGTGTGTGTGTGTGTGTGTGTGTGTGTGTGTTACTGGAGATTGAACCCAAGGGCATTCTGTCTTCAAGCTATGCTCCCAGCCCTATTTTATTTTATTTTGAAACAAGGTCTTTTTAAGTTGCTGAGGCTAGCCTCAAACCTGTGATCCTCCTGTCTCAGCACCCCAAATACTAAGGTAATGGGCATGTACCACCATGCCCAGAAGGATTCATCATTAGAAAAGAAGATGAAGGTAGAAAGCATCTTTCTTAGGATACTTTCAGTCAAGGCCACCTTAGTTTTCATAAACCATTAGAGATGTTGTTTTTGGAGTTTTCATTGCAACATAGCATCAAACATTAATATCTACCAACACCAAAAATGAAATACAAGTTTTCTTACAAAGCAACAGGGCTTTTATAATTGACTTTCAACATTACTTGACATTAAATAACTCATCTACTTTATGATTGGCTGTGATTTCTTTGAAATTGTATATTCAAAATCCTCACTTCATGAGAAAACATATGCTACTGATTGTTTTCAAGTTTAGTGAAATTTTACAAATACTAAATGTAATGATTGGCAAATCTTGTGGGCATTAAATAGAACATTTGTTCATTTAAAGTTCAGTCTTCCTTTTATATTTTAGAAGACATATTTTAGGTCTCCAACATTTTCATGGGTCTCTGAATAGCTTACAGGTTCTTTTCACTGGATCTATGGTGACATTTGGATCAGGCAGCTGTTCCAGCTAGGCTTATCACAAAGAAGATAGTTGATAAGATGGTTAGACAGTTGGGTATAATCTGAAAGGAAGGGTCTTGGAAGATGTGAACAAATGACCTATTATGTAATCTTTGATTTCATAATGGAGTGCTATTCTCAAGGATTACTTGATAGCATTCTTGGATGAACATAGGGAACAGATTGAATGTTTTCTCATCACTGGATGGATTCTTGTCTCAAGAGACATTTGGTCTGGGCACTGACTTGTCAAGGCAAGGGGGTATTTACTTCCATCTACTTTATCGTGTTCCACAAAAGTTTGAGATTGTGTATCACATTAGGTATAAGAGTAAGAGAAGATCTTTCTTTGAAAACTTTTTTGAAAAGTTGCTTGGAAACGAAGCAGAGACTCTGAGGGCCTGAGTGCTGACTTATGTCCAGGTCTCAGAAATGGGGATACTGCTTCACCTAACAGAGGGTGAACATTTCCTATGGGAGCATCCAAGTAGGAAGGAACAGGTGCCAAAAGATCTGGAACTAGCAAGGGTGCTGAGCACAGCAGAGAGTGTAGAGAGCAGATGGGCTTAAATAGAACTACTAAGTTGTTGCAGTGTGTTCTTTTTGGTGAGCTTGACAAAGGACAAAGGGAATCTGGCATCTAAGTCACACATGTAACAGGGTTCAAATAGATCAGAACAGGCTTTCTAGAAAAAGAACACATGGAATGCAGAGGAACCTATCTAAAATCAAGTTGTGAATGGTCCTGATATAAATTCTATAAGATCCCGAGGTGATTAACAATAAGCTCTTTAAGAAGATAAATACAACAAATTACCCACAATAATATTAGGTAGAGAACAGCATCCAGGATGTCACCAATTCCTTCTTCTTTGAGACATCTGTTAATCTCATTCTAAAGAACTGGTGTTCTGTTCTCCAAGGTTCTATTCTTTTTTTTCTGTTTTATTAGTTTTCTGTTTTATTAGTGCATTGTAATCATACATCTTGATGAAGTTTAGGGTGATAGAGGCATACATGCACATAGCACTCATTGAGCCCTCCCCAAGGTGCTGCCCTCCCCCCTCCCCCCCTTCTTCCCAGGCTTAGCACAGTGATAGACTGTGTACATACATCATATTCATTGAGGTGTTTCCCCCCCCCCACCTCCCTCATTAGTCGCCATCTTCACTCATCTAAGGTTTCTCCTCTTTTGTCTATAGTCCCTCCTATGTCCCATTTTATCCCTAGTTTCTGCATATTAGGGAGAATATTTGTCTTTTCACTTTTTGTGATTGACTAATTGCACTTAGCATAATATTCTCCAGTTCCATCCATCCCTGCAAATGACAATTTTGTTCTTCTTTATGGCTGAGTAGAATTCCATTGTATACATACCCAATAATTTTGTAATCTATTCATCTGTTGATGGACACCTCAGGTGGTTTCATAGTTTAGCAATTGTGAATTGTACATATATATGTTTATAGCTGTGAAATATATATATGCATTATTCTGGTAGTTTGGTTTCCATTCTTTTGGGTACTCAGTCAGGAGTGGTAAAACTGGGTCATATGGTAGGTTCATTCTCATTCTTCTGAGGATCCCCCACACCGTTTTCCAAAGTAGTTCTAAAGTCTTCTTTTTCTATCTTTTACCCTTTTGGATTTCATTCTCTTTCATCATGCTTTTCCCTGCCCCTGTTTTCCATGTGAATGGTTAATTTTTCAATGATTTCACTAGACTGTTTTCAGTTTTTCACTATTTTTATTCTTCCTAGCCAATCAAATGATATATACTACTATTGTTACCTGGGAAATGTGTCTCACAATATATTATTGTCCTATAACAAATTATCACAAATATAGTGGTCTAAAACAACACGAATTTATTATCTTGTCATTCTAGAGATTCAAAATGAGTACTGGCCTAAAATCAAGGTATCCATAGGTTTGTATTCCTTCTGGATACTCTAGGTGACAATCTGTTTCTCTATCTCTTTTAGCTTTCAGAGGTCATCTGTATTCCTTTGCCCATGACCCCTTTTAAAACCAAGTGGGGTAGCATCTTCTCTCTTCTCTGATCTCTGCTTCTATCTTTACCCTTTCTATCTCTGACTCTGACCCTTTGCTTCCTTCATATAAATTCTCTCATGATTAGGTTGGGGCATGTCGATAATCCAGAGTAATTTCCCCTTCTTGAGATCCTTAACATCAGTACATCTACAGAGTTCTATTTGCCACTTAATGTAACAGTTTCTGGCAATTAGAATATGAATATCACTGGAGGGTCATTATTCAACCTACCACATACATTCTTACCTATTCCCCTTTGCATTAGTCAGCTTTTCATTGCTGTGACCAACATACCTGACAAGAACAACTTAAAGGAGAAAAGGTCTGGTTTGGCTCATGGTTTCAGAGGTTTTAGTCCATGATTGACTGGCTCTGAGGCAGAAACATCATGGTGGAAGGGTTTGGTAGAGGAAGGCTACTCAGCTCAGGGCAGCAGGGAAGCAGGGGGTGGGGACAGGGACAAGATAGAGTCCTTAAGGCCACTCCCCAGCAACCTACTTCCTCTGTCTTATGGTTTCCATCACCTCTCAGTAGTCCAATGAATCCACTTATGAAGTCAGAGCCCTTGTGACCCAATCACTGTCCCAAAGCTGTAAGGACCAACCCTTCAACATGTGACCTTATGGGGGAATTCAGATCCAAACCATAATAACCTCTCTCTTGCTTCCATTGGATTTGCCTTATCTCATGCCTAGTGACCATATTCTCTATCACTGGTATTTCACCCCTCTGGTCCAATATATACTCTAATTCCATTAATTATTCTACAGCTGGCATCTAGCCATAGCTCTCCCTTCTTCAAAACCAGTCAATGGAGCCTCACTGAACACAGAATTTTCCTCAATCACAAATGTTAAAGCTGACTTTCCTGCCATGTCCCATTTTCTACCTCTTTGCGGGGTTCAACCATACATCACACATTCCCTATATCAACTCTACTCACTATTCCTTCAGCACATGCTGAAATTTTCAAATATTTTGGTCTCTTTCTACAGTCCCTTCCATGTACAATTTTCTTCTCACTCCCTATCATGTTGGCTAAAATTCAAATATTTACTCAGGGCTCAGATAAAATCTTCCCTCTCCTATGACACCTAGATCCTTCCAGAATTTACATTCTTTAAACCAGTTTTTTTCTCATTTAAAGACCTCTGCATGCATTCCTGATATGATTGTCTCTATAGATTGTGAAGCTCTAATAAGCAGGGACCAGGACTTGTTGAATTTTCAAGATCTCATAGTACTTAACACAATGTGTTGCTCATTAGAGAACGTGAGCAGATATTTATTTTGTTGAATACTTGAGATATTTTTTCCTTAAAAGAACGCCAAAGAATTTATAGAGGTGCCCTTAAAAATCATTTTTAAAGGGAGTGTTATGACTCAAACACAAACGTTTTGCATATTTTGACTTGCTAGTATTTGGCTGGAGGAAGATATTTCCCTTGTCTGGACTAAATCCTTTTAAGGGAGGTCTAAATTTTATGAGGAAGATCCCTCAGATTATTCCCCATCCATTTGCCCCCAATAGTGTTTCACATGGGCTTTGTCATTTGTGAGATTTGGTGCCAAGGGGCCCTTGTCCTCCAACAGATACTTCTGTTCAGCTCTGTCTGCAGTGAATTAGTCCTCTCAGTTTCTTATCCAGTATTTAATTCCCCATTTCTGAGCTGCATTGAAGGTGAAGAAGGCCTATCTGATCTCCCCAGGGGCTCAGAGCCAGCAGAGTAATTAGCTAGGCTTCATGCCAATTTAGAGCTTTGATCTGGAAACCAGTAACCTCTTGTTTCAATATGGCAGTAGAAGAAGGTGTTGGCTCAAGAAGGATGCTTTAGGATCTTCTTTCAAACTGTACAAGAGTTGGCCTAGAGAGGTTGATAATCGGACTACACAGAGCTGTTGATTAAAAAGAAAAGATTTATTTGTGTGTTTAACTAATCAAACTCTGACCTTGAGTCAGTGGTTTCCCAGAAAATTTAAACTAAGGAAGCTTGTATTCAAAGGGTATAAGGCCAATACATTTATTGAATTGTGAATGGCATTTCTTTGGGCATAGGGAAGCTCAGTGGGAACAGATACTCTTCTGTTAGGATGTTTGTGACCATAATAAAAGTGGTATCAGGAAAAAGCAACTGTTTTTTCCATCTTAAAGAAGAAGAAGAAGAAGAAGAAGAAGAAGAAGAAGAAGAAGAAGAAGAGGAGGAGGAAGAAAATCAGGGAGGAGAAGAAACGTGGTATGACATATAAAAGGCACATTTGACCAGAAGACACATTCTGGTTTTGTGGCCAGTATTTTAAATACAAAAGGTTTCTGTTGGCGTGAGGTTTGAAAAGCTGACAAGAAATAAAGCAGTCTCGGAAAGCTGTCTGTCTATGTGAAGTACTTTGCTGGCACCAGCGTGGAATGTGGCAGCTGCCTTCGGTATCCAACAGGGAGCTATAGACTTTTACTAATACTCTTGTAGAAAGAGATTGGCAAATACCCTCCAAGAGTCCTGTATGCTCAGAAGGTTGGCCTGGCTGCCAGGGAAGCATGTGGAACCCCAAAGGATGCCCCAGTCCTTCCTTAATGCTTTTCCTGCATCGTGGTTTGGCTATAGCTTTTCAACTCGAGTGAATCATCCCGGAATTGCAAAGTGGGCTCATTATGTTAGATGGATTGAAACAACGGATAATGTGTGACAATGGGGATGTGTGTGGGGGGTGTTAGTGGTGGCTGGCAGCAGGCTGGGCCTATGCTCAGTTAATGAAGGCAGCGGTCTTTGTGGGTGACTGGATTGAAGATCCTGAGACAGACACCCTGTCCTAAAATCCCTCTCCTGCTGGCCTGTCACAATGCTTTTATCTCAGCCTCTAAATACCTACTGGCTAAGGCTTAGAGGTCTTTAACAACCAATAAAATGCTGGGGCTGCTGGGATGAGCCCTGCATTTAACTGTATTAGCAGGGAGAGAATTCTCTTCCAACCTGTCTCTCTCCTGTGCTGTGCGTCTGTTCCTGCCATGACAATTTCTCCCTTCGTCCATGCTTTCTCTCACTCCCTCCCTGCACACATCTAATTAGTAAGTGAGTCTT
>PVLC010024564.1:0-24446 GCA_004027655.1 Graphiurus murinus | reverse complement strand
CACATAAGTTTATAAAGAGCCTGATACACTGCCCAGCATATTGTATAATAAAAGGCTATTATTTTTATTGCTTTATTATCAGATTTACTGGATCAACATCTTTCATCTCTCAGTAGCATTTTCCCTGCCAGACAGAAATACTTCTTTATTGGAATATTCCATATCATGACCTCCATCCCTATCATTGAAAAGCAAACGCCAGCATCACAGAGGGTCATTTCCACCCCGCCTTCTGCTGCTTTCTTTTCCCTTGTATGTGAAAGCAGTTTACACTTGGAGATGAACTCTAAGATAATGAGCTCCAGGGTGAGTGGATTGCTTTTCTCAAATACCAAACATTGTTCTGACAGTATCAATGGCAGGGTTAATTGGACTCCATCCCTTTAACCTGAGGGGTCCATATTTGATTAGGACTATGGTGGGCCTTCTAGGGGAGGTAAGTCTGCCACCGGATACTCTTCTTTCCTCTCAAAATCTGGTACAAAATAATGGGTCATATGTGGCTTACTCCTGAATTCTCCCTAAAACCTCAGTTAACTTTTTTAGGCAGTCTCAAGTATTTTTCTGCATCAATCTCACTAGCCCAGACTTTATTTTATTACTTTATTGTGGTACTGGGGATTGAACCCAGGGGTATTCTACCTCACAGTCACACCCCTAGCCCTTTTTACTTTTTATTTTGAAACAGGGCTCACTAGATTGCTGAGACTCTCACTACTTGCTAAGACTGTTCTCAAACCTGTGATCCTCCTGTCTCAGCCTCTCAGGTACTGGGATTACAGACAGGTGTGCGCCACCATGCCCAGCTACTCGCCCAGAATTTATTTATTTATTTATTTATTTATTTATTTATTTATTTATTTATTTGTGGTACTGGGGATTAAACCCAGGGGCATTCTACCTCCGAGCTACACCCCCAGCCCTATTTTTATTCTTTATTTGAAAACAGGGTCTCACTAAGTTGCAGGAGAGCCTCACTAAATACCTGAGGCTGGCCTCGAACCTGGATCCTCCGGTCTCAGCCTCCCAAGTACATGCACCACCATGCTGGTTCCTAGCTCAGAATTTAGATCAGAACTTCTGTCAGACATACTGTTTGGTATTTTGGGGTAGACATAGGCACTAGGTTTTGCCCTAAATTTTTTGTAACCACTATAAGAAAAAGGCACTGAGGCTAACGAAATGCAACTGAATTTCCCAGAGATTAATCCCATTACATATGAGTACACTAGATTCTGGTGGGCATTTAAATTCTTGTGTATTGAGGGGGGGTGAGTGGAGAAGGAGCCAGGGGAAGACCACCAAGTATCATGTGCATGTATGTCACTATCACTATGATGTGAGATTATAATGTAACAATAAAAGTATTAAAAAATAAGTCCTCAGTGACTAGCAAAAGAAAAAAAAATCCTTGTGTATGTTGTCAGAGCTGATATCTTTAGATCCCCTAAACACCATTATCAAGTACCTACTATATGTTTAAATGTCATAGAAGTGGCCACTCAAGTGAGTACTACTGTTCTTCTGTCTGGAAATTCTGGTGACTCTTGTCAATTTTGCAATAATATAGATTCACTTTTCAGATTGTGAAGTTTTTAGAGTGTAATCAGCCAAAGAAAAGTGAGTTGTATAATGGATTCATACAATTCAAGCTCTCTATATGATATATTTAACCAAAAGGGAAAAATTATAAGATTATAGCCATAGTTCAGTCTCACTAGAATCATCAAAATGTTACAAGTGAGAAATTAAATTAATAGTTATAAAGTGTTTATATTCATAGACATGGAAGGTCTCAGATCTAGTCCCCTGCAGTTGAAAATAGCAGAAACAATGGTATTCTGACATCCTGACTATGTAGCAGTCTGTTCATCCTTAACTTTAAAATATTATCCTGTAACTTCTAAAAATAGGGTGAAAAAGTTTATGTGCTGGTGAGAAAGGAGGAAAAAAAACATGTCCTTTGAACTTCAACTATCTTAAAAATGATCAGTTTATTAACTTTTCATTGAAATAATTTATGGGAGGAATGTAAAATCAGAGACAAAAAGAATGGTCAAGATGAATAAGACATAATGATTGAGGTTTTTAAAAATACGGGAAGGAATTGCACCAAATGCTATGTGCATGTGTATTTATACCTCATTGATCCTTACTATAATGTATAATTACAGTGTACCAATAAAAGTATATTAAAATTAAAATAAAACATAAGAATAAGTAAAAATACCATTATATATTTTTGATAATTTTGAACGTGTAATGCTTTTTGTCTTCAGATTCTTAATAACTTATTAACATTTAGTAAATAGTTGGCACAACTAAATCATTGAATATTTTAGTTTTTCTAAATCAATGGTTATCTTCAACATTAGTTCAAAATTGAAATGCCTATAATTCTGGTACTTGGGAGGTTACGACTGAATGATTGATTCCAGATCCGAGGACAGCTTCAGCAATGTAGTGAGACTCTCAGCAACCTAGCGAGATCCTGTTTCATAGACAGCAAAAATAAAAAGAGCTGGGGGTATAGCTCAGAGGTAGAAAGCCTCTAAATTTAATCTGTGGCAACACACACACACACACACACACACACACACGCCAAAAAAAAATTAAAAAATGCAGTAGGTTTCTTTTTTTTTTTTTTTGCGGTACTGGGGATTGAACTCAGAGGCATTCTACCTCCGAGCTATACCCCCAGCCCTATTTTTTATTCTTTATTTTGAAACCGAGTCTCACTAAGTTGCGGAGTGCCTCACTAGGTAGCTGAGTCTGGCCGCAAACCCGGATCCTCCCGTCTCAGCCTCCCGAATGCTGGGATTACAAGCGTGCGCCACCACGCCCGGCTCATGCAGTAGGTTTCTAATAGGCATTCCCTGATTGTATAGGGCTGCCTTGTGTACATTCCTTTTATACAGATAGTGCTTTCAGTCTGTTGACCAAGGAACTTCCATCCATGGTCACTGGTGTCTTAATGTATGGAACAGTGTGAACAATCCTCCTGGTCTAGGAGCTCCCATCCCTGTTCTCCAGGGAGGGAAGGAAAAAGGGAAGGAAGGGTATAGGAAACAAACTGAGAAGATATTTAGGAAAATATGGGATTAAAGGCTCTGTTTCAGGCTTTAGAAACCCTAGAATAGAGGCATCCACGTTTATTTTTTTTTCCCCCCAGAAGTAAGTTTCATATTCAAAAGTTGACCTGTGAGTTATTTTTATAATAAGGGTGGGTTGAGAGTCCAGACCCGGTTGTGACTCAAAGGTAAGTGGAGAGCCTGTAGAGGTTTTATTCAAAGGCAATTTCTGTCTTTCTTCATCATCTCAGTGTTTTATGATGTCACTTAATACAGTTAAATTTGATGAGGTGAAAGGTAGATAATTTCAATTATCATCAAATTATGATTACTAATTGAGTAAAAGCTGAAAGTATTAAACACTGAGGGTGGCAGGGCAGGTTATATAGCTTGGGGTAGTGGCTTTTTAATTTTAAAAGTCAGAGGGATCAGGCAGGCTACATGTAAGCATGGATAGCATGTTGGACATCCAGCCGTGGTCACAATTGGAGCCAGGATGGGTTGTACCTTGGTTCCATGGTGTGACAAGCAGGGATAATCATGAGAGGAGTACTTGGCTCTTCTGCTAATGCTACCTTTGGTTTTTTCATTAAAAAATTTTTCTGCAGCTTTTCAGCTCTACAATTTTACTAGTAAAATTCTTTACAAGCCTAGTGACTTGAAGAGACCTGGCACTGAATCTCTGTGTAATCATTTTGGTACTGTAAGAAAACTTTTCCCTAAGTAATAACGTGATATACAAAGTAAATAAGTGAATGTGTATGTATTCAGACCAATTAAAAAGAATAGTATGAATATGTGGAAGAAAACTCACAAATGCAGAGTGAAAGAAATGATGGTTATTTAAATAAGATGCTTTTGCTTTCTAGTAGGGTAGTCCAATAAGAAGTGATTTACAACTTGTTAGAAATTGCCTGTGTGTGTGTGTGTGTGTGTGTGTGTGTGTGTGTGTGTGTGTATGTGTGTGTGTGTGTCGCTGGAGATTCTCCCAGGGGCATTCTCCCTCTGAGCTACACCCCCAGCCCTTTTTGTTTTTTGTTTGGAAACAGGATCTCGCTAGGTTGCTGAGAGTCTTGCTGCTATTTTTTGAGATTGGCCTTGAGCCTGTGATGCTCCTGTCTCAGTCTCTCAAGTACTGGGATTACAGTCATGTGCAACCACACTTGGTGCCTATATACCTTTCTTTACAAATATATACAAGTGTGAAACAAACAAACAAACAAACAAAAACCCCACCAAACACTGAAAACCCCAAAACCCTTTTCTTGAAAACAGAATGCTTATATATGTATTTTTTCTTATTCTTAATTATTTGTCAAGCATCATGGTAGACTCTGTTTTTCCTGTATTGAAAAAGTTCCTAATTGGTGTCATAATTAGCTAGCTTATTAAAACAAAGTAAAAATATTTAAAATATTTTATAACATTTATTACTACAGTAGAGTACAGAATTTTTAAAATTTAAATTGTCAATAAAAAATTCATTTCTTACCTTGTCAGAAGGTTTGAATGGATTTCCTTGTCCACTAATTCCACCACTGATACTAAAACCAAGGCCAGGATTTTTTTCTATCCTCACGCAAAACTATGTAAAAGAGATATAAAAAAGTAACCAAATAGCTATCAAAGGTAAATATTTTCAAATAACTACATCATATTAGAAAAGATTTACATTTCTTAAGGTTAGCATATGTTGACCCAGTACACAAAAGAATATAAACTCTGACAAAATGTTTAATGCTTATTCATTAGTTGTGATGGAAATTAGCTTGAAATTACCTGGGCGAAGCAGACATTAGTAAGTAATTAATTTCTTGCCATGTGAAGGACTAAATTTTAATTTGCAGGCTTTAAAAGACAAAAGTCGCCAGGTATGGTGATGCATGCTTGTAATCCCAGTACTTGGGAGGCTGAGATAGGAGGATTGCAGGTTTGTGACCAGCCTGAACTACTTAGTTAGTCCCTCCACAACTTAGTGAGACCCTGTTTCAAAAATAAAGAATAAAAAATAGGGCTGGGGGTTTAGCTTAGAAGTAGAATGCCCCTGGGTTCAATCCCCAGTACAGTAAAAAAAAAAAAAATTCAAAAGTCATATGAACACTTAAGAGATTATGCATTATCAGCCAGGTATAGTGGTACACTCCTGTAATCTCAGTACTAGGGAGGCTGAGAGGCTGAGACAGGAGGATCTCAGGTTTAAGACCAGCCTTAGCAATATATCAAGACTCTTAGCAACCTAGCACAACCTTGTTTCAAAATAAACAGGGCTGGGGGGAGCTGGGTGTGGTGCGCACACTTGTAATCCCAGCATTTGGGAGGCTGAGACTGGAGGATACGGGTTCTTTGCCAGCCTCAGCTGCTTAGTGAGGCCCTCCACAACTTAGTGAGACCCTGTTTCAAAATAAAGAATAAAAAAAATGGGGCTGGGGCTGTAGCTCGGAGGTAGAATGCCCCCAGGTTCCATCCCTAGTACCACACACACACACACACACAAAAAAAAATAGGGCTAGGGGTTAGCTCAAGGGTAGAGTTCCCCGGGTTTAATACCTAGCACTACACGAACACACGAAAAAAGAGATTACGCATTATCTTAGCTCTCTACCATAAATGCATGTGTATTCAGACCAGTTAAAAAGAATGGTATGAATAAGTGGAAGAAAACTCTCCAATGCAGAGTGAGGGGAAGGATGGTTATTTAAATAAGGTGCTTTTGCTTTCTAGTAGGGTAGTCCAATTCTTCTTGGTAGAGGATTATGGTGTTGAGAAATCTTTTCGTTTTGGAAAGGAGCCATAGCTGGGGATGGGGGTGGAGTTGAAACAAAAGAGCAATGAAGTGCTCAGTGAATGAAGTGCTCAGTGAATAGAGTTTCTAGTCTGGTGGCAGCTCCTAAAGCAGGAGTTACATATCTTAGATGAAAGCAAATACCATGAAGAGATTTAAAAAAAAAAAAAAAATAGGATCACAGGTTCAAGGACAGCCTCAGCAACCTAGCACCACCTTGTTTCAAAACAAAAACTAAAAAAAAGGGCTGGAATGTAGTTTGGAGGTAGAAGGCTCCTACATTAAATCCCCAGTATCACACACAAAAATTAACTTCCAATCTGCAAATTTAAACAGAAGAGACTCCAGTAGATTAGTGGGAGAGGAACTGGGGGAAGGAAAAAAAAAAAAAAAAGAAAATTGAGGAAAGGAGTTCAAATAACATTATGTCCATATATGAAAGTATTACTACCAATCTCACTAACATGTTTGGGGAGGGAAGAGGGGGAGGAGGAGGGATGTAGAAGGAAATACATCAAGTGCTGTGTGCATATATGCTTTATCAGTTTGAACCTCACTATGATGTATAGTTATAATGTACAGATAAGAGTATTTAAAAAAAAAGAGTATAGGGGTGTTGTTAGTAAGGGAACAGCAAATAAATGGTCAGGCCTGTGAGGGCTAGTATTCTAATGTTCTATGTTCTATTACTTCCCTCATATCCCAAATCGTCAATAAAAGTCTGTTAAACACAAGAGCTTCTGTTTAATAGTACTATGGGGAATGGCAGCATCAGGAATAGGGTCCACCTGGGGGCAAGACTGTAGTAAAAATGATAACAACCATTAAAGTTAATACAGAGTAGACCAAGGATTCAGCAGAAGGGCATTCAGTGGCAGGGATGACTGCGAGAAACGATAACAAACTTCCACATTCTTGGTGATCCTGAGCTGGCTGTGTGTATGTGGGCGGTGGTAAAAATGCTGGCTCTGCATGTACGGTGGAACAGGATGGCCCCAGATAATTGAAAGTCTAGGGACCAAGAGACTGGATACTTTGGTTACATAAAGAAAAGATACTTTTATAAATTTTAAATATAGAAGAAGTACTGGCTAGAAATTAAACCAGAAGTATGCAATTACTAGAAAAGATGACAGAGCGAAGTCTCCAACATATAGGCTGTGGTTCAGATTTCCTCAGCAAGACCTCTAAAGCTCAGGAAATAAAATTGAGATTCAATAAGAGGGATGCCATCAAATTAAAAAGCTTCTGTGCAGCAAAGGATACAAGAGTTTGAAGAGAGAGCCTTACAGATTGGGAGAGAAATCTTTGCCAGCTACTCTCTGGTAGAGGACTAATATCTAGAATATATAAAAAAGCTAAAAAAACTTAATGCCAACCCCCTAATACACAAATTAAAAAAGGGGCTATTGGACTGAATAGACACTTCACAAAAGAAGAAACAAAAATGGTCAACAAATATATGAAAAAAATGTTCAACATCATTAGTAATAAGGAAAATGCAATTCAAAACTACTCTGAGATTCCATCTACCTCCAATTAGAATGGCGATCATCAAGAATACAAGCAATAATAAATGTGTGTGAGTATGTGGGGACATAGGAACTCTTATCACTGTTGGTGGGATTATAAATAAGTACAACCATTATCGAAATCAGTATGGAGGTTCCTCAGAAGACTAGGACTAGAACCACCGTATAACCCAACCATACCACTCTTTGGTATCTTTAAAAAAAAAAAAAAGTTAGAATACTATAGTGATACATTCATACCCATGTTTATAGCATCACAATCCACAATAGCCAGATTATGGAGCCAACCTAGGTGTTCATCAACAGACGAATGGATAAAGATAATGTGGTATATATGCACATGATGAATTTTATTAATCTATAAAGATCACAATTATGCCATTTGCAGGAAAGTGGATGGAAATAGTAGAATAGTGGAAACAGGTTGGGGGAAGGATATGGGGAGGGGAAAAATGAGGATTGAGGAAAGGAACAGTTCAAATAAGTTTGTGTGTACATGAAGGTATCACTACCAATCTCACTAATATGTATGGGGAGGGAAGAAGAGGAATGGGGTGGGATATGAAGGGAGATTCACAAAGTGAAATGTGCATGTATGTTTGTATTACTTTTTTGTTTGTTTGCTTGTTGTTGGTTGTTTTTTTGTTTTTGTTTTTTTGTAGTACTGGGGATTGAACTCAGAGGTATTTGACCTCTGAGTTATACTTCAGCCCTATTTTATAATTATTTTTAAACATGGCTTCCTAAGTTGCTGAGTGTCTCACTAAAATGCTGAGGCTGGCTGGGAACCTTTGATCCTCCTGTTTCGGCTGCCAAGTACTGGGATTACAGGTGTGAGCCACCACACCCACCTGTTTCTATCACTTTGAATCTCACTATGATATGTAATTACAATGCAACAATAAAAAAGAAACAGTACTACAAAGAGGTGAATCAAGTATTACCAGAGGTTAGTAGGCAAAAGATTAATATAGAGTTAAGAAAAATAATCATGTATTTTCTATTTATATAAATATATGCTAGAGAAGTTCTTAAAGATGACTAGAAAAGTCTGCTTTCTTAAAAGGCTTAATGTTTTTCCTTTCAGCATTCTCGCTTAGACTATTAATTTGCTTAATGCAAATGCCCCAAATACTCTCTATAGTTTTATTTTCAAGGCACTTTTAATTCCTTCCTCTGAGATAGTTCAAGGTAGACTTGAATCCTATACCTTAGTTAATTAGCATGTATGAGTTACTGGGATTAGAAGGAGTTACTGGAACTTAGATCATTAGGTTTGTGAGTTTAATGGGACTGTCCTTAGTTCACTGTCATAGATCATAATAGTAAATATGTTTTATCTATTACCATAGTTCACTTTCTACACAAGGGAAAAAACTACCCATGAATGTCATCTTTATGGTAGAGTCATTAATTAATAGTCTCTAAATTATGGGTAAATGCAATTACTAAAAGTATTCTTCCATATTTTATTTTTAAATATAAATTTAAGACGGGCATGGTGGCACACATGCCCAAGTACTATAATCCCAGTACTTGGGAGGCTGAGAAAGGAGGATCATAGGTTCACAGCCAGCCTCAGCTACTTAAAGAGGCCCTCTGCAACTTAGTGAGACCCTGTTTCAAAATAAAAAATGAAAACATAGGGCTGGGCATGTAGCTCAGAGGTAGAATGCTCCTGGGTTCAATCCCTAGTTCTGCAAAAAAAAAAAAAAAAGACATTTAATTACAATTTTTCCTTTAATTGAGTTAGATATTTTTTCCTCCATTTTTTTCAGTGCTGAGCATTAAACCCAGTACTTGCATGTGCTAGGCAAGTGCTCTGCTGCTGAGCTAAATCCCCAACCACTAGGTTTTTAAAAACTACTTATCATAGGGTGATAGCAACTATAGCTTATAATTAGTTATATATTTGTATGTCTTGCAGTCTATGGATATGAGCATATACTAGCTCAGTACATCTGGAAGAAATATTTTAACTTTATTCAACATATTAGTTTACCTTTTGTCTTACTTATTAATTAGAAAATGAAAATAAAGCAACCAGTAGGATTATAACATTTCTCTTTTGCATTTGCCCATATATCTATGCATTTCTAACAAGACTATTTAAAATTTGGATTATGTCTTTCCAATGTGAAGTTTCATATTGTACAGCATATGGGAGGTAGATGCACTCCTGCTCTCCCCAGGCCACTATAAAACCTAAAAGGAAACAAATGAAACAGATTTCATTTACACAGAAAATTGCTGAGAGTAGTTTCCAGTCACTCTTTTTCAAGGTAGTGGCTATATCTATTTTATATTATTGTAAATCTGAAAGGCACTAAAAAAAATTGAAGGAAAACAAATTTCGTATCTGTCAAGTGTGTGAAGAACTGTCTCAATATATATTTTTTAATAATGGGAATAATAAAGATGGCACTGTGGTTTTATAAATATGACAGACATCAATTCTGATCTGAAGCTAGACTACTCTTGGGCGTGCTAAGGTATGGCTGAGAGGCTGTGTTGTGACTATTGGGCCTCATAAAGCATGTCAGAGAGCATATTCATCTCACACATAAGGAGTTCCACCTGCTTGCCAAAGCCCAAAGAGGCCATAAAATGTTAAGAGGAGAGAATACCTGATGGCCAAGAGGCAGTCTGAAAGCAAAGAGGATTAGCAAAAAGGAAATGCAGCAGTCTAGCAAAAGGTCAAATCTAGGAGGCAATAAATAGCTTATTTAGTAAGAATCAGTATTCCTATTTTCCCACAAAGCATGACATTTCCGGCCTAAAACCCAAGTGATGGTCTAAGATCCATGGTGCATTGACTTCATCAGCATCTGCTCCCACCACTTCACTTCATGCTTCCAGGCTGTGTTGATCTTACTTTCATTAAAATATTGGGTCTTATATTATTATTATTATTATTATTATTATTATTATTATTATTATTATTATTGTACTGGGGACTGAACCCAGGGCATTTTACCTCTGAGCTACACCCTTGGCCCCCTTTTTTTTTTGTTTTAAAACAGGGTCTCACTAGCTTACTGAGTTGTTCAGGCTGGCTGCAAACCTGTAATCCTCCTGTCTCAGCCTCTGAATCATTATTCTTCTATTAGCTATACTTTAATTTGTGTTTGAAGAACCATCACTTCCTTATTCTCAAGTCTGTATACTTTGGATGAGTCATGTTAGGTAAACATAAAATGAAGCACTGTATCCCTTAAAAAATGTGATTGTGTACAGGTTTGGCAGGTAACCCAATCAAAAAGTAGAAGTGAGATGTCTACTAGATGTCCACAATCTTGCTCTATCTTGCTAGTTTGAAAACTCAGCTCCGGAACTTATGTGGCTATCTTTCTAGCATGAGGGGGAAGGATTTCAGAGACAAAAACTCACCCAAGGAAATAGTAGTCAGGACTGTCACTCAGCCTGACATAGTCTTCTCTGAATCCTGCCCTAGGATTCAGTTTACATGAGTCAAAATATTGTCTTTTGGCTTAAATTTGTTGGATTGAATCTTTGTAATCATATGTCCAGGTTGGTTAAAAAAAATCTAAGAAAACCTTGCTTATTTGTAAAAGAAGTATTTATTACCTTTTAAGAAAGAAGACAAATTATATATTTGTTTGAAAATCCTTTAGGGAACTAAAACAACTAGAACCTAAATATCCTACACTGTGCAAAATTCTAGTCATTAGAGAAATGTAAATCAAAACCATAAGGAGCTATATATTTGTTTGAAAATCCTTTAGGGAACTAAAACAACTAGAACCTAAATATCCTACACTGTGCAAAATTCTAGTCATTAGAGAAATGTAAATCAAAACCATAAGGAGCTATATTTCATAGGATGGCTATAATGAAAAGGATAGACAATCACTAAGTTTTGGAGGTTCTCACTAAGTAGTTGAGGCTGACCGCGAACCCGGATCCTCTGGTCTCAGCCTCCCAAATGCTGGGATTACAAGCATGTGCCACCATGCCCGGCTAAGGTTTATGTTTTTTAACATTCTGGCTAGTATCTTATTTATTTAAAATTGGATATTTTATACATTTCCTACAATTCAAGTTTTTTACTGGTGCATTATAATTATACACAATAGTGGGATTTATTGTGATATGCATTAACATAGTTTTGTTTTGTTGATTTCATTCCCCTGTGCTTCCCCAGTCCCTATTTACCATGAATGGGTTTTGAATATTGTTGGAAGCTTTTCCTGCATCTATTGAAATGATTATGCAATTTTTATACTTGGTTATATTTATGTGGTGAATTGCAATTATTGATTTTCATATGTTGAACCAGTCTTGCATCCCTGTAATAAAACCAATTTAATCATGAATTAAAATCTTAATGTTTTGTTGAAAATCCTAATGTTTTAGTAAGGATTTTTATATCTATGTTCATGAAGGATATTGGTCTGTACTTTTATTACCTTGATGTGTCCTGTGAGACATGGTGACAATGTGTTCCAAGAGTCACTGTGGTTTGGGAATCAGGGTGATAACAGCTTTATAGCATAAATATAAATGTGCTCTCTCCTTGCATTTTCATGGAGTAATTTGAGGAGAATTGACATTAAAGGTGTGGTAAAATTATTTTTTTTTTTCACTGTAATAAACATGAAGGAGATTCTATTACTAACCCGGGTTAGGGTTCCGCCTAAGTCATGGCAACAGAACCCCGAACCTGGGTTTGTTCAGCCTTATATAGAGGTGTACAGAGGCGGGGAAACTTTTCAAGCTCCCGGGAAAGGTAACAAAGAAAAGGCACAGGGATTGGTGGAGCCCTGATGCCAGGGCTAGGATGAGCTGATTTCCGGAAGGGAAGGAGCTGTCCTGTTTTCGGGAAGGGAAGGGGCTGACACCGCTCCACACTCCCCCCTTTTTCTTTTGTTTATATGAGGAATCCTCCTCATATATTATATACAGGGTTGGGCAAGGTTTGATACTGTTGGAGGACCATGAGTTGCACTGTATTTATCCGGTCCTTGATGAAGGCAACTTTAAAGGTGTAGTAAAATCCATCTGAGATTCCAGCTGGACCTAGTCTTTTTTTCTTTTTTTAATTACTGCTTCAATCTCATTGCTTGTTATTAACTGTTTAGGTTTTCTATATCACCTAGGTCCAATTTTCATAGCTCATATGTGTCTAAAAATTCATCCATTTCTTCTTGATTTTCAAGTCTATTAGAGTAAAAGTTGTCCAGATAGTCCCTAGTGATTAGTGATTCTTTGGGTTTCTGTTATGTTTATAGTGACATCTCCTTTTTCATTACTAATTTGGCTTCTCTCTCTTTCTCCCTCCCTCTTTCTCTCTTTCTCTCTCCCCCTCCCTCCCTCCCTGTTTTTTTTTTTCTCTCTCAGTGTAGTTGTGCTATAGGTTTATGAATCTTGTTTATATTTTTTAACAAAGACCCAATCTTCGTTACGTTGCTTGTTTTTTTTTTTTTTACATTCTCTATTTCATTGATTTTGGCTCCAATATTAATTATTTTATTCCTTTACTGGTTTTGGGAGGGGTTTATTCTTATTTATTATAAAACCTTGAGGTATGTTATGAAGTTGTTTATTTGGGATCTTTCTATTTTGTTTTTGTTTTTGTGGTATGGGGATTGAACCCAAGGCATTCTACCTTTGAGCTATAACCCCAGCCCATTTTTATTTCTAATTTGGAAACAGGGTCTTGCTACATGGATGAGAGTCTTACTATTTGTTGATGCTGTCCTCAAACCTGCAATCCTCCTGTCCCAGCCTCCCAAGTACTGTGATTACAAGTGTGTGCCACCACGCCCAGTTTAAATGTATCTTTAAAAAGATATCTTTCTGGTTTTTTAATGTAGACACTCATAACTATAAACTTTCCTCTTAGAATCATTTTTACAGTGTTTCAGAGATTCTAATATGCTTAATTTCTATTATCATTTGATTCCAAGATTTTAAAGATCTCTCCAATTATTTATTCTTTGACATATTCATCATTCAAAAATATATTGTTCAATCTTTATGTGTTTATATAGATTCTGTAGTTGATTTTGCTATTGATTTCTAATTTCATTCCCTTAGTATGTGATAGAACACAAATAATTACACATATTTTTTGTATTTACTAAGACATGCTTTGTGACCTAAAATATAGTCTTTTTTGGAGACTGTTTCATGAACAGCTAAGAAGAATATGTATTTACCTGTTTTTTGTATGATCTATTCTGCAAATATCTGTTAAGTCTATTTGATTTATAATATTTTTTAGGTCTGCTGTCTGTTGATTTTGTTTATGACCTATTCGTAACAGGAGTATATTCAAATCACTGTTTTTTTTTTTTTTAGGGTCCATATGAAACTTTATATTAAATAATGTTTATTTTATGCAACTAGGTATACAAATGTTTGGGGCATGAATATTTACTATTGTTTTATCTTCTTTTAGACTGTTCCCTTTTGTGTAACAAAAAGGGCTTTTTTTTTTTTTTGATGTTTTCAGAAACTTATTAAAATTGATGGTATCTTCTATCCCATGAGCATTCATCCAGCTAACTGCCTGGAACAAAAAGACACTCTTAACCACATCTCCAGATCTTCACATAAACAGTACTTGGGGAGTACAGAATATCAAATCTTTTATCATCATCAAGTTATTAGTGAGAGAGTTCAAGCTGGGGTGATCATCATATATAGGGCTTATGTTTTGAAAAGATAATTCTGGAAGTGAAGAACAGACTGAAGGGAAGTAAATTGGGAGAAAATAAAGCAATTAGGAGCTTTTGGAAGTAGGATTTAGGTTATGGCCAACTAAGTTGCTAGTGGTGCAGATAATGAAAAGTGGTGGATTCAGGATATATTTTATGGAATTGCTTTGAATTGGATGTGGGCTGTGAGAAAGGGGAATCGAGGATTTTTGGCCATAGAAAAATGGTGGTCCATTAATGACATGGGAAAATCTGGAGTGAAGCAGGTCTGGTAGGAGCAGGGGCAGGAACAGGAAATTGACAGTTCCTTTTGACCATGTTAAGTTTTAGAATTTCACTGGCCAGGTTGAGATACCGATAAGCAGCTAATTGCATAGAAACATCTGGAGTGCAGGGGAAAGGCCAGGGATGGAGATAGATTTGTTAAAGTCATCCAGCCCAGATGTGATCATCTAGGGAACAGTGTGGATAGAAAATAGAAAGGAATCAAGGCCCAGACCCTGGATCATTCTAATATCTAGAGGTCGGGAACAGAAAAAGCCTGGTCAAAATTTCCTAGCAGGAAATGTTATAATTCATTATAATTCATAAAATGCACACAATGCACCGTTGTTTTAGGACTCAATAATATGGCTGACAGGCAGTGTTTTCAGACATTTCTTTAGATTAGATGCTCTGGCCAGCGGCCTGAAGAACACACTATCTGAAGAGCACACCTAAAGAGTTCCCGGTAAGATTTCTTTCTACTGGAGGTAGTTGTAGAAAACTACATCAATGCTTAATGATGTAAGCGGAAAAACTTGGATTTGTTTTATTAAATTGTAGATCCACCCCCCCAAAAAAAACCCTATAAATAGATATCTTCTTACCCTGGCTAGAGGGGTTATTATAAAATATTTTTTTAAAAATAAAAAATGTTGGCAAGAATGTGGAGAAAAATGAACTCTTACATATTCTTGGTGGGAAGGTAACTTAGAACAGAATTATGAAGAACAGTACTGAGGTTCCTCAAAAAGCTTAAAATAGATCTACCATATGACCTAGCTATGTTACTTCCGGAACCAGTACTAGTTGTTTAAATGTTTTTTAGGCTCTCTTGTCATCACCCAGTGTTTGATCTCAGTATTCTAAACCATTTTAGCCCAGAACCGAGGCAGAGAACTGTAAGAAGCAAGAGGAATTGTATTTCAGTCCTCTCGTCAACATAGCCACTAAATGCTTACATTTTTCTCTCTCAGTTTAAAAGGCACCTGATATTATCAGAGCTAAAAATCATAATACTTAAAATCAACTGAAACACATTCTGTGAATGAATTATATTTTAAACTAATTCATGTGTAAACTTTAAAAATTAGTAATCATTTCATTAGTCAAACTTTATGCAAGTTATCTCCTTAAGGTATTAAGAAAAACTGCATGGTGAAAACAGAAGGCATTGATCTCAATAGACTTTTAAATGCATTTATTTGATTCTGGGAGGAAAAAAAAAAGAACCTATCTCACTACTAATAGGGATAACTAAATCAGAGTTGAGATTATGATATTTGTAGGTTAGGGGATATGAATAGTGTTTAACTTCTTCAAATGCCTTTACCAAAGCATAACTAAAACTTAATTTTTTAGAATCTCTGGAGAATTAAAAACCCTTACATCTTTATCTGATTAAAAGCATCTGTTTGGTTTATGATACATAAAATGCAACACTTGGCCTCAATTAAGGAAGGAGAAGGAAAGAATTATCTTGAAAAAAGTATCTATGACTCTGAGAATGATTAATACATATTTCAGCTTCAAGATAGATATTAAAAAATAGAAGCAGTCGGGTGTGGAGGTGCACGCTTGTGGTCCCAGTACTTGGGAGGCTGAGACAGAAGGATTGCAGGTTCATGATCAACCTCAGCTACTTAGTGAGGCCCTCTGCAACATAGTGAGACCCTGTTTTAAAATAAAGAATAAAAAATAGGGATAGGAGTGTAGCTCAGAGGTAGAATGCCCCTGAGTTCAATTCCCAGTACTGCAAAAAAAAAAAAAAAAAAAAAGGCAATTTTTAGAAGCAGCTGGGAGGCAAATAATAAATGATTCTTAATAAAAGGAAAAAAAGTTAGAAAATGAAGTTAATCTTGACTAACATATTCAGAAAATCAGGTTGTGGGAAATGCAAAGCTTTGAGTAAGTAGCAGTAAGTGAAACCTTTATGTACCAATATTAAGGAGTTAGTGAAGTGAGTGGGAGCTTTAGCTAATTATTTGAAGAATGAAATGAGAAATTAATTTTATGAGCATATTAAGGATCCTAATGTCTTACTTTATAAGCTTAATATAATTCAGTAGATGAGATCCTGTTCTGTTTCCTAAGGAAGAAAATCAGATTCTACAATGGAAGAGCAAATCCTAATTTTAGATAGGTCAGAAGAACAGCAATGTTTTGCTACATGGCATTTATCAGCTTTGGGAACATTTCAGAAAGATTTCTCTTCTAACAGTTCTTTGTAATTTCCTTCATAGCAAAGATTTATCTCTATACTATTCAACAACCAGAAAGTGGGACTTTCAGAAAATATTTTTACCCCAAATAATGGGAAATAATACAGTTAACTTTTTTACACTGTCAGTTTCGAGGCCTTGATCCACCGAAGCTCTCTATAACCTTCAAAATCTGTGCTGTAGAGCAAAATTGAAGTTGGGAGTGGGGAGGGGAAAATGATTGTGACCCATCATTTTTCCTATGTGAAAAGGGAAAATAACCATAAATTCCTATATGTTATAGACCTTAACCACTGAAAGTAATGATAAAATCTCTACAAAGAATGTTCTATCCCATTCAACATGATGACAGCATTGAGAAGACAAACCATAGATTTTTCATATTTTCCTGAAAATTCATCAATTATTAAAAAGAAGAAGAAGAAGAAGAAGAAGAAGAAGAAGAAGAAGAAGAAGAAGAAAGAAACCAAACCGAAGCTCTTCTCACCTGCTCTGGATAGCCATCCATACTCCTTTGCCCTTTCGTTTGAATTAAGCACCGTCCAGGCTGAGGCCCCCGGGTGGCCTGCGAAGAGGGGATCTGAATAGGCAATGGTGACTGGAACTGCTGGATGGTCACTTTGTTTATGTTCCCTTCGTATGGCTGCTGCTCCCGGCTGCGGTGCTGAAGGCTTTGGGACCCCATCAAAGTCTGGATGTGGCTGCCTGCCTGTGGAGAAGATAATCTGTCAGGCAAAGGTGCGTGGTGCTGAAAGGATGTGATTAAAGTAGAAAGCACATATGGAATACCTCTCGGGTAAAGTGGAATCGTTTGGGCTTTCAGCCACGGCTGGAAGGGATAATGAAGAAACAGTAAGGGCCTGCCTGCTGTGGTTTGTGAAAATGTTAATGTCGGAGCAAGGTCACACTACATATATTTGTAGTCATCTGGTGACTTGCCAAAGATTATTTTAATCCCTATTTCAAGGGAACAAAATCTGGTCTGAAAATCTCAAGAAGAAAATGAATTCACAACTTTAAAATTAAGGGGACCTCTATCTGGCTTTTGATTTTCAAAAATAATACAGATCTCCTTTTTCTCACACACATACACTATTGTTTTGAAAAATAACACAGATCTCTCTCTCTCTCACACACACACACTGTCATATATATGTATATATGTATATGTATCACTGGGGGACCTGATAAAACCAGTTTCCTAATTCTAAAGCGAAAGAATTGGATTGCTTGAGTTCTATGACACAGGTGCATAGCAAGCTTGCTCATATGAGTATAACTAATGCTTACTAATTTTTTTACTTTGTTGAATCAAAAGTTTGGTTTTGGAAATTTCTAACTTAACATTAAAAATTAATCATGTGACAATTTCCTGTTAGTATTTATAGCATGCAAAGGCCCTAGGTATGGGAAGGTCTTCAAAGTGAGCTCAGTGCATTTCTTTAATTATTTTAAAGTTCTTTAAGAGCAACATAAAGCACAGAGAGTCTATAGTGACAATGGAAAATCATTTAAAGGGGGGAGTTATACTGTTGACTGCCAAAAGAAGTAATTTCAAAAGAAAATATCCAAACTTATTATTTGGCAATATGTAGGGCAAAATAAACTATCTGAATATAATTTAGATTTCCAACTGGCCCTCTTGGTGATATGTACAAGTTTTTATATTCACAAATATTAAAGGTATTTCAGTTATGAGAAACTGGAGGAAGAGTTACAAAAGAGGAGTTTTAGTCTACATTAGCACAAGGTGAAAACAATTTTCAATTCAACATTGTCCAATATACCTAAGCAGTGATCACAAAATGATAACCTCATAAATACAACTAAGATAATAACATCATAAAAGACAAATGTTTATATCTCTATTGTATCTATTTTCTTTTCAGAAATCTTCATGAAAGGAGATGTCACAACCTTTTCAGTCATTCTAGAAGACTGAATACCCTTCTGGTCAAGTTTTGCTTATCGCAAATTCCATTCTTTTTTGCCTCTTCCATGTAATTTTATATTCTCTTGTTTGGCAGGAGGGAGAAGCCATGAAAAATCCATTATCAGATTTTGAGCTGCTTCATTCTGAATGAGCTCACTGGCATGTTTAGTTATGTAGTCAGAGAAAATAATCTGCAGTTAGAGGATCTGGGAGTGAGGCTTCCTGACTGAGACTGACTGGGTTGGTGCTGAGCAATCAATTGATTTCTGCATTAATATCTGCTTCTCACCTTCCTTGGTATGATATTCATGGATCTTCAGTCAGTACTTGAGCCAGTGGGAGGGAGGACGAATGGCAATTTAATTGGAAATGATCATGTACATATAAGCAGAGCATTTTTGCACCGAAACTTAGAAGGAAACCAGAATATAGCTTTGGTTTCTTGATTATCTACACAAGAAAATTAATAGTGACTGTTTAACAATTAGTTATTTATTAATTTGGTAATTGTCTATCCAAAGATGAATACCCAATTCTCAATAGCATAGATCTGTAATAGCCATTAGATTTATTTTTCTGGTTTATTTTCTTCTGATGAAACAACTTGAACTCAGGAATATGTGGATTCTGATTTCTTTGAGGGAAGGCACCATCTTCTGCTTCCTGTTTGTACTAACTGGCACAGTAACTGCACTTAATACTAGCTACCATACAAACACTTGGTGCCAAACAATTGCTAAAATAGCTTAAGCATTTTATTTCTTTTGATTCTCATAATAGTGTTAAGAGGTGATTATTATTATCCAATTACTGAGGAGAAAACTAAGGTTTGGAGAGACTAAGTAAGTTTCCAGGTAATTTGAACTGATAAACTGGCAGGATCAGCATGTAAACCAAGTCTGACTCTAAAAGGTCCCTCCCTCCCTCCCTCCCTGTCTCTTTCCCTCCCTCCCTCCCTCCCTCCCTTCCTTCCTTCCTTCCTGCCCTGGAGATTGAACCCACGGGGGGCATTCTACTTCCAAGCTCCACCCCCAGCCCCCTTTTTATTTTTTTTGAGTCTCCCTGAGTTGCTGAGGCTGGTCTTAAGCCTGCAATTTTCCTGTCTCCACCTCTCAAATTACAGGCATAGGCCACTATTCCCCACACAGTTAAACAGTGCATTGTACTGCAACCCTCGTTCCCCAAATTGGCACCCTCCACTAATAGTCGAGCCATGAATTGAAAAGGTACTATGAAAAGGAATAAAAAGACGAAGTTATTGAGGAAGGGTATGTCTGTATGTCCAATTTTTCAGCACCTTGTGAATTTGCCAAAGGGCCATTTCCTCCTGAGTTAGGTCTATCAGCTGTTATAGATGCTATCCATGTGACTTTGACTTTATAGTTAAGAAAATAGGATGGTACTTTTGTATTTTGTGATCTTTCCATTACTATGGTGTAATGAGGTGCATGTTCTCAGATGGCTTGGCAAAATAAAAAGTAGGCTGGAAGGAATGCACTGCAAGGTGATTTTGTTAGCAGCAGCAGTGGTGGTTCTGTCACTCTCTGGGACTATCCCCATGATGAATGTGGATGGGGAAGGACAGCTGTAGAGAGCAAAGTACTGATGCTAAATTTTACACAAACAAATGCAAATGACATAAGAAGTCTAGAGGGAAAATTAGGGGATAGAAGGACTGCAAAGAGGAAGTTTTTTTGTGTGTTGTTGTTTTTTGTTTTTGTTTTTTTGACTGGAACAAAAGCTTAAGAATGGTAGTAAGGCTGTTTGTGATGGAGTACAAAGGGCTAATGGAAATGTAGAAAATGTCAGAGGCTGGATTTGTTCAAGCAGAGGGTTAGCTATGGGAGCATTCACTCATGCTGAAGGGAATTTGAACATGAGGGTTTCTGTAAAGACTGTGCTACACATTTTGAATGATAAAAAGAAATAGAGAAGATTTGGCATTTGTTTGAACTCTCAGGGGAGGCTGGACAAAATAACAATGTATTTGAGAAGAATAGTGATGGAGTAAGGTGTTTTCCAGTTGACCTCAAAAGTTTACAGTGAAAAACTCTAATATCCATGGGATTCAAGGAAACACTGATGTCAAACTAGAGAAAAGAAAGGCTGATTTGATATCAAGTAGTACTGTTCATGTGAAATTTATTCCACAGCTAGTCAGTCCTACTATGTGAAATTGTTAAGGGTTTAGGAGTTTTGTGTAGGATGAACAAAATGGCTATCACTGTAAAAAGGCCTTGGTTCATAATATTCCTTTAGAAAAGAGTGCTGTATTGAGAAGTATATTATATTACTCCAATTTGGTCATCTGTTTTACTGCCCATCTTAGCTCTTGAACCACTAGGGCTTACTTCCAAAAGTAAAATTCAATCTCTAAATGACAATTTATGTCACTGAGAATGTTTAAAAGAACATGATTCATTTTATAAAATTAAGTCCTAAGGAGTTCCAAAAATGTTTAGGTGCAGGATCAATGACACAGAATCATCTCCCAAGGATAAATTGGTAAATAATTTCAAGGAATTGACACTCAATCAATTTAAGTCAATCAGTTTTAGTAATTTTGTGAAACAGTAACAAAAGCCCAGTCTTATCACTTTCTATTCATGCCATATATTTTATAGTACCCCTCCCCTCTTTTTAAGATATAAGCTAAGCTTTAAAAAGCAAGCCAGTAGCACTTCTGTTTCTGTAGATGGAATAGATATACTTTTCCTCTATTTTCTCCATCAAATATAATAAACCATGAGCATTATTTGTAAATTAATATAAGACTGACAAACAGGAGAAAGAAGCCAGTAAGGGACCAAGGGACCAAGTGCAACATGATGGTAAGTTGCCTGAGTTATTATATATCTAGACTTGGTGCTGAAGAAGTGGGCAATCTGAGAATGCCAATAGATACAGACAACAGAATGCTCAAAGGAGAGAGAACCTTTGCTATTTCTAGCTAAAGGATCAGGAAAGATGCAGCCTAAAAAAACAGAATGCTCTTAGACACTAACTTCTATACTATAGCTGAACACCATAGATAAAACTGTGGCTCAATCTCAACAATGTCAGCAAAGACCAAGTGGGAAGACCCAGTGTTCTACCTGCATGAGGATGTAAGAAAGCACACCAATATTTCTGCTGAAATGGTGTTACGGAAGGTCAAACAAAGTGCCACTTAGCAATACTGAGGCACTTTTCCTCAGGTGTTAATGAAGGCTGCCTAGGAACACTAGGACTCCTATCTCCAGTTGGGGATAAGCCAGCAACCCACCCTACTTCACCTGAAATGGCATCAGAGAAAGCCAACTAAAACAGAAGATTCAATAAAATCCAGAGTTTTATAATGTAAAAATGTCCAGGTTTTAATTAAAAATCACTCCTTATACTAAGAGTCAGGAAGATCTTGAACAACAACAACAAAAAACAATCAATAGATGTAAACATTAAGAGGACAAAGATATTAGAAAGACCTGTTTTGAGTTGGGCATGGTGCTGCACATCTGTAATCCCAGTACTAGGGAGGCTAAGACAGGAGGATCACAGGTTTAAGGCCAGCCTCAGCAATTTAGTGAGGCCCTGTTTCGAAAACAAAAAATAAGCCAGCTGTGGTGGTGTACATCTGTAATCTCAGTGCTTAGGATGCTGAGACAAGAGGATTGCAGTTTAAGGACAGACTCAGCAAGTAGTGAGATTCTCATCGAACTAGCAAGACCCTATTTCCAAATAAGAAATAAAAATTGGGCTGGAGGTATAGCTCAAAGTAGAATGCCTCTGGATTCATCCCCAGTACCACCACCAAAAAAAAAAAACAACAACAAAAAAAAAAAACAAAAAACAAACAAAAAAAAAGCCTAGTGGGTATAGCTCAGAGGTAGAATGCCCCTGAGTTTAATTCCCAGTACCCAAACAACAACAACAACAACAATCACATTCTCCTCAGATTTACTACAACATTTTTGAAGATAGATCATATCCTGAACTGGAAAGCACATCTCAACTAATTGAAAATAATTGAAATCATATAGAATATGTTCTTCAGTCACAATGAAATTCAACTATCAGTAACAGAAAGATAAAAGGAAACTCTAAACACTTGGGAACTAGACAACATACTTCTATATTATTTATGGTCCAAATCTTGAGGGAAATAAGGTAATACATTAAATACTATATAAGTGAAAGTACAACATACAAAATATATGAAACATAGCTAAAGCAGTGCTGAGAAGGAAATTGATAGCACTAAAACGTACATATTAGAAAAGAAGTTTCAAGTCAATAATGAAGGTCTTACCTAAAAAACAAGAAAAAAAAGAGTATAATAAATTTAAAATAAGCATAAGGAAGGAAATAAAAAAAGTAGATACCAATACAATTGAACATGGAAAACAACAGAAAAAAATCAGTGAAACAAAGCAGTTTCTTTGAAAAGATCAATAAAATCAAAACACTTGCAGTAAGACTGAAACAGAAAAAAGAAAAAGAAAAGAAATATCATATATCAAAATAAGGAATGAAGCAGGGGATATCACTGCAAGTTCTGTAGATATCATCAAAATTATAAGGTAATATTACAGCCAACTCTATGCACACATATTTAACAATTCCTTGAAAAACCCAAACTACCACAATTCACCCAATATAAAATGGATGATTTGAATAGTCCTACAACTATCAAGACATGGAATGTGCAGTTAAAAATTTCTCAGAAAAGAAATTTCTAAGACTAGATGGTTTCACTGGAGAATGTTGCCAAATATTTAACTAAGAATTAACACCAATTCTATACAATCTCTTACTTTTTTATAGAAGAAGAAAGACAAATTCCAACTTTATTTTTTGAGAGTAGCATTACTCGGATACCAAGAAGAGAAGAAAAGGAGAAGAAGGAGGAAGGGAAAAAGAAAAGAAAGAAAGAAAAAAAAAGAGCAACGGCAAGAACGAGAACAAGGAGGAGGACAAAAAGAGGAAGAGGAATAGAAAGGAAGAAGGAAAAAAGGAAGGAAAAGAAAACTATGGACTAATATTCCTCATAAATATAGATGCAAAAATTCTTAACAAAATATTGGCAAATAGAATTCAGCAATGTATAAATAAAATTATAAACCATTACCAAGTGAGGTTTATTCCAGTGATGCAGAGGCTGTTCATATTTGAAGATGAGTGTAATGCACCATATTAATGGGATACAGAAGAAAAATCTTATTGATGAAAGCAGAAAAAGTGTTTGAAAGAATTCAACATCCATTCATGATAAAAAATGCTCAGGGAAGCCAGGCGTGGTGGCGCACACTTGTAATCCCAGCATTTGGGAGGCTGAGACCAGAGAATCCGGGTTCGTGGCCAGCCTCAGCTACCTAGTGAGACACTCCGCAACTTAGTGAGACTCGGTTTCAAAATAAAGAATAAAAAATGGGGCTGGGGGTGTAACTCGGAGGTAGAACGCCCCTCAGTTCAATCCCAGGGAAAATAGGAATAGAGGGAATTACTTCCATTTAATAAAGAAAATCTACAAAAATTTATAGCTAATATACTGGTGGTAAAACAAGTGCTTTATCACTAAGATCAGGAACAAAGTATAAATGTCCATTCCCACCGCTCTTTCTCAATGTAGTGCTAGAAGTTCTAGTCTGAAATAAGACAAGAAAAGGTAATAAAAGCATTTAGATGGACAAAGAAGAAATAAATTGTCTTTATTTTTAGTGACATGATTGCCTTCATAGCAAATTTTAAAAAGTCAAGAAAAAATCTAGAACTTGCAAATAAGTTTAGCAAGGCCATAGGATATAAGGTAAACATACTAAAGTCAAGTGTGTTTATGCATGTTAGCAAGAAGATGTAGACATTGAAGTTTAAAATGTAATACCTGTACAATCACTCAAAAATGTGAATACTTAGGTATAAATTAAACAAAGATTGTATAGGACTTACATGCTAAAAACTATACAGTACCAATGACGACATCCAA
>PVLC010024563.1:0-24497 GCA_004027655.1 Graphiurus murinus | reverse complement strand
GAGGAGAGAGGAGAGAGAGAGAGAGAGAGAGAGAGAGAGAGAGAGAGAGAGAGAGAGAGAGAGAGAGAGAGAGAGAGAATGTTCTTGTCTCTGAAGCACAGACAGACAGAAAGGACAATCTGAACTCACAAGCTTTGCTAAGTACCCCCACTTCATCACTCTTACATCATACCTTATTGAACAATCACAGTTCTATACAACAATCCACCTATTCATTAAACTTGAGCACAAAAAACACACAGGTTGCCCTGTTTCTCTGAGTCTTCATTTCTGAAGTCTCTAAAGTCAAATAAAATTTATACTAATCTAATTAAATTTGTGCTTTTTTTCTCTGGTTAATTTTGCATTATAGATTCCTGAGCCACTAACTTAGCAATGGCTGAAGAGGAAAATCTCTTCTACAAAGCTGGTACAAAATAGTTATATATAGTATGTTTCTAATATTAACATAGAATTTTTTCAAAATAGTTGGAGAAATTATGTGGACTATGCACTCATCTTACACGTTTCTTCTTTCCTTAAAATAAATTCACTAAAGCTGTTTGTGGATTTACACACTTGCAATCCCAGTACTTGGGAGGCTGAGACAGGAGGATCTCAGGTTTGAGGTAGCTTAAGCAATTTAGGCCCTGTTTCAAAAATAGAAAATATAACAGGGCTGGGAGTAGCTCAGCTGTAGGACATCCCTGTTCAATGCCCAGTTCAATGACAACAACAACAAAGTAATTAAATTCTGCTGTGTGAATTCTGTGTTTCTCATAGTACAAATGTGACAGTGTCACAGACCTATTGGGGCAGCAGTGATTGTGTCCTAGCTTTTGCTTTTGTAGTAAACAGCATTCATTTCATTTAGTTAGAAGATATTGATTGTACATCTAAGAACAAAACTCCTTTCACAATCTCTGTGACTGTTTATTTGTATCTGTGGAGAATCATCTTCATGGTCATTGTGTATGACCTATTATGCCTTGGCATTGTTTCAAGTTTTCACAGTAGATGGTCTTATTTCTTTTTCGCAATAACTCGCTACTATTATTGTGCTATAATAATAGTTAAACGTTATAATAACTTCTTAAGTAACATACTGGTTTACTTATTCTTCACAAGTCTTTTATGTAAATTTTGGTGTTAATAATTTTTTGGGGGGCAGAGATATATGTTGAAGCATGGTGAAATTATATACTTTCACCAAGGGCACACGGTAGTAGATCTGGGCCATTTCACATTTTTTTTTTTTTTAATCTCCTGCCTGGCAGGGACAGAACAAAGTTTTTACTGTTAATCATTATTTGTGTGTGTGTGTGTGTGTGTGTGTGTGTGTGTGTGTGTTGTTTTTTTTAAGTGCTTTTATTGAGGCAGTATAGTCTCACATCATAATGTAAATCATGTGGACAATATGTTGAAACAACATTTATGTATTACCATCTAGACAGGACTACTTCTCAAATTTAGTAAGCCTCAATATCACCTACTAGGCTTATGAAAATATACTCTGACATAGGGAGTTTAACTCCAGGGTCTTAGTCCATGGTTCTAACCATTATGCTAAGCTTCCACAATCAGTTTTTGTTGTTGTTGTTTATTTGATTGCCTTATATTATTATAAAAGCATAGTAACATTTTCTAACAAAATATAAATAGATTAAGATCATAAATAAATTACAAAACATTCATCTTATTTCTAGGGTATCTACAGAGTTCTGATATGCCTTAATTTTCTACATACATTCAAAATAATCTTTCCTATTGAAAAAATCAATGAGCAGCTTGCCTCTCAAAGTCATCACAAGCTATGTTACAACTGGCTGGTACCCTAAGTGACACCAGGCAGTAGTGAGTTGAGAAAATCCTGTTGCAAAGCATATTTTAAAAATGAGACCTTACATTCTGCCCTTGAAAGAAAAGAGTTAACAGCATGGTATCAGAAAGGACTGGAAAGAGAGACAGATTTCAGCAGGTGTTAAAGTGTTTCCAATGTGTATCACATAATATGAGGTGAGAACAGAGCAGGAACTAGAGATATCAAGTTCATTTCAGCTAATTATAATGAACCTCTTAATATAACACTTCACACTTAATGGCCACAATCTTACGTTTTGTGCTTTTGTTAAATTTTTAATTTGATTATCTTTTGTTCTCTCTTAGCTAAGTGAAATCTCATTGAAAATCTGATATGGTATATTTCCTTTTTCATCTTATTTGACAGATAATAATTTATTAATTAATGAAATAATCATTCATGTGAAGACACTTCCCTCCATCAGCTGAAATGTTTGTCCATGGTGTGATAAAAAAAAGAAATAGCTGAATTATTTATCTAAGAACATTTATGCATCCTTAAATATTATATACATCATTAATAGATGCCAGCTCATAGCAAAATAATCAGACTGAAAAAGGTGACACATTATTATCATTAATTTTGTATATAAGGATAAACTTGTCAGATTCAACTTGAAATTAAATCAAATGAAATGTTTCTCACCTAGGTACTTCTGACTTCTTTTGGTATATAATTTTATAACTGTATATCATAGCAATTTATGATACTATGAAGGAAACTGTAAAATATATCTTGAAGGAGTAGCTCATGTTATGTTAGATTGTATACTAAAAGCTTCTGCATAAGAAAATAATTGAAAATAGTTTTCTAAGAGTTTAGTCTTCAAGTAATATTTAAAAATAACTCATATTAAATCGTAAGGACACCATGACCCATGGTTTTGAAAGAAAATGTATTTAGAACTTCCTATTTTGATCCTATTCTCTCACAAAAATTAAATTTTGAGTTCAACAATGCTTATGTTTAATACTATACTTATATAGAAGAAATACGATTTATGAATAATATGACTTTAAGAGCATAGCTGAACAACTTCATTGACATTAATAATTATATGGTAGGGCAATTTAAAAAAAGAATAATAAGCTTAAATGTTTAAATGTTATGGCATACATTGAGTGTGTTTGTACATGATTTTAAAATAAAGACTATAAGAATATAACTCACAGACTTGAAGATTTATGAAAAAAATACTGTTAGAAACTTCAGATATAACAAAATTTGTCCCCCTTATTTGAAATACTATCAGAATTTACAAAGGTAAAGAAAGCAAAGAGAAAAATATTTTAATATTAAAACACAAATAATCACAAAATACTGATAATTGATCTCTACATTTTTATTTTATAGTGAGGAATTCATTAAGTTTCCTCCCTAATGCACATGATGTACTTTCACAAAATATCAAGTCAATCACTAAACTGAACTTGAGAAGGAGGGAGGGCGAGGGAGTGGGGAGGGAATTGGGGAAGGGGTTAAATGAGAAATGTATATGCGTTTATCAGCTTGTACCTAACAAAGATGTTTGACTACAATGTACCAATTAATAAAATAAATAAATATAATATGCAACCAAAAATGTCAAGATATTGTTAAAAAGTAAAATTTTAAAAATTAAAAAATATAAAATACAGATATATTAGTTACCTATGGTTGTATATAAAGAGCCCCCAAATTTAGTAGCCTACGATAGGCATAATCTAGCTGAGCAATTTAGGAATGACTTTCCTAAGTGGCTCTTTGTTAGGGTCTCCCATGAGACTGCAGTCAGATGCTATCTGACCAAAAGTCTCCATTCCTATGATTGTACCTCAGCTAGAAAACCTGAACCATTAAGAGCTGGAGCAGATGTGCTTCCCAGGGATCACTTTCATCTCTCACCCAGTAGTCTCCCAGCTTAGTAACACTAGAGTCACGAGATCTCATGTGAGGTCTATGGGTTCCTAATCCACAAATCTCAAAGGAGCCAGTCAGGTACAAGCTGTGCAGATTCTATACCCTAGCCTTGAAAATCTCAGCATCACTCCACCACATTTTTGTTTAGAGAAGAAAAATTCTCTAACCCAGATATGAGAATAAGAAATGGGGGCCCCACTTATTAGTAAGAGGATTCACCTGGCAAAAATATTTGGGATCCGGAGATGCAGTTCAGTGATACAGTGCTTACCTAGCACACAAGAGGCCCTGGGCTTAATATTCCCACCATCAACATCTATATTGTTCTGCCAATGTAGAGTGACATACACATGAGGCAAAACGAAAATTCCCCCACACAGAATGATTTGAGATCAGTAGGAGGATGGTTATCAAAGGCAGGTGGATTTAGAAAGATACTTCCTCATCCCCTTTTCCATCCATCATTTTAGGAAGGTATGAAATAGAATTTGAAGAGCATAAAGTTATGAGGCAGAGGAGAGCCTCAGGAGGGTCTCCATTCCTATGCAGAATGGGATGAATCTAGAAATTTACTGAATCCCAGAATGCCAAGTGGTGCATTCAAGTATACATACCTAATAATAAAGGGTCATTTAATTAGAAAAGAGTGTGCTCCATCAAAGAAACAATGGAATTGTGGACCTTCATCAATTTCTTCCTTTCTATCTCTATAAATGGAGAAGCCCCAAAAGGAAGTACATCAAAGTAGATTTACTTAATGGAAAAGAGCCAAGACCTGGAAGAACTAGACTTGTGAAGTCCTTGGAAGCCTTTCTGCGAATAGCTATGAACTTGGACTCTTCACTTTTAGACATTAATTTTTCAATACCAGAATTCCCTAGGGAAAGAAGAGAACCTAGAGTAGTGCTGACACATCAATAATTCTTAGCAGAGATACACTCCAACTGAAAGATTTAGGAGTAAGTGAAAAATATAAGACCCTATCAGTTTATATTTCATCTCTATAAAATTAAAAAGGGTTGAGGAAAATGTCTAATAATGTTTAAAAAGTGGATAATGTTAAAACATCAATAATAAAGTTTACCTAGCTAGGAAGGCAAAGTTTTCAAATGCTTTAGTATGTGTTAGTATTTCCATGTAATTTACATTATATCAATATTAATTAATTAAAATAGCTAAAAACTAAAGTTGACAGCTAAAAAAGTACTTTTGCGATAATTCAAAATGAAATGAAATAGCTAATATTGGTTATGTATTTAGAAATTATACGTAGATTCGAATGAAATTGATCACTATTGTAACTACTCCCTACTGCACTGCCCTATTACATCCAATCTTTTATCACTTGTTTTTACTCAAATTCCTCTTAAAAATTAAAAATTTGCATGTAATCACCAGATACTACTATTTTTACATTACTTGAATTTATTTTTCTTTGTCTTCTGTCTCACTGACTCAGGTTTGAAGCCAGCCTCAGACACTTAAGGAGACCCTGTTTCAAAATAAATAATAAAATAGGGCTGGGGTATAGTTCAGAGGTAGAATGTCAGCTACTTTCCTGAATAAGGATCTAAAGAGCTTGATTTGACTAAAATTTTCTACATTGCAACTTTCCATTCACTACCCATCTACCCTTAAATACACACAGATGTATAAATATAGATATAATCTGTATTGAAAGGTCTCTACAGTTCCAGAACTTCTTGTCTGCTTTGCAAATAGCTTTCAAGTGTTTAACTAAAACCTGCCTAATGAGCTTTCAATTCATAATTCCAATTAGTTGATCAGCATCATCACCTGGATTTCCTCACTTCAAACTCAGTAAACATAGAACAGGATGCAGCATGCTTCCCAGAAGACCTGTCACTTTAGGTTTCAAAACCTCTCTTGGTAGAAAATTATTCTCAGAGTAACCTGAGTGCGATCATCAAAACCTAGCAAAGAAGCTCTTTCTCTCATCCTATAGAGAAATAAAAACAAAACAGCAAAACTCTTCCTCTTATGATGGAAATTTATCTGGTAGCTGCCAATGTAATTTCATTATTTATTATGCATTAGAGGTATTTGTCTCCTTACTAAGGTTTAGGACTTGTTTTAGTATACTACTATACAACTCAAGGACTTGAACATTCATAATATTTTCTGAAGATATGTTGAATGAATAGTGTATTAATACATTTCATGTTGTATTAAAGAAAATATTTCTAGTATATCCCTAAAATTGATTATGCATTGGACATTCATATATACTTTTAATTCCTACTTAACCTTTTTATAGATTTGTTTTGAGCGATCAATGGGAAAGTAAATTTTACCTACGTCAAATTCTATGTCTATAAAAAAGAGCTGGTTGTAATACCCATATGTTTATCCAAGTAATACTTCCATAATTTTAGTGATTCTAATCATATCACATAGCTTGAATCTTTCCAGTTCAAAAGGACAAATTTTAATAAATATTATATTGATATATATGCACATATATATGTGCCTTATTTCCATTTTTAATGACATAATGTACCCTACTTTTAAATTTTTTCACCTACCTACATTATAGGAAATAATGTTTTATACTAAACTCAGCACTATCAGTTCACTGCCATTTTGACTTTATATTTATCAAAATGTGAGTTTTACATCTAAATATTTTTCATGATAACTAAAATTATCTTGACTTGTTAGAACACAGTTACAATTTATCAATGTATCTTCAGGAAAAAATATATGATATCTCAAAACTGTCATCATAAATTAGGTACATGTATGAATATGCATCTTGAAATGTTCATACATCATATTTAATGTGGATTTAAATGGAGATATAGCACATGCCTGAAATAGTGCTCACATAGGGCTGGTGCAAAGTATAAATAAACATAAATAAAGCATTTGGAAGGAAAGCTGGTACATAATAAATCTTAGATTTGTTACCTATGAATCTCACAGGATCTTTTACACTGAAAAACTCAATGACCATTCAAATGAACTTTTATATCAATGAAAATCCATTGTCCTAAATTCTAAAATAGAAACTCTCAAAAATTTATAAGTGAATGGAGATTTGGATGTGAACAGTTTAGCTCCTCTGCATGTGTCAAATATAACAGTAGACTAAGATATATGGAGTGGCATGCTCAAAGTCACACTTTGATTACAAAATTAGTGTTAGAATGATTTTTTTATTCGTGTATTGTAATCATACATCTTAATGAGGTACAAGCTGGTAGAGGCATACATGCACACAGCACTCATTTAACCCTTCCCCAATTCCCACCACATTCCCACCCCTTCTCTCCTTCTCATGTCTTGCCTATTGATTGACTTTGATATGTTTGTGAATGTACATCATGTGCTTTAGGAAGTTTCCCTCTCTCCCCCTACCGTCACCTTCAGTTAGATTGCCTTTGCTCATGTAAGGTTTCTCCTTCTTCGTCTAGAGTCCCTTCTATGACCCACTTTCTCCCTAGTTTCTGCATATTAGAGAAGGCATTTGATTTTTTTTTTTATTTTTTGTGACTAACTAATCTAACTCAACATGTTTTCTAGTTCCATCCATTTCCCTGCAAATGAAATGAGTTTGTTCTTCTTTATGGCTGAGTAAAATTCCATTGTGTACTTATCCCATACTTTTGTAATCCATTCATCTGTTGATGGACATCTTGGCTGGTTACAATATGAATTTTATGAGTCAGTGCAGTTTCTAATTTATCATGTTACTGGAAGTTTTAATATGCTTGTTGATATTCTTTGTTTTGTGGAATCTTGTCAAGGAAATAGCAAAAATCAAAATAAAGTTTAACTTGGAATTTCTTTTGTCACATAATTTATAGTAGAGTGATCTTAAAATTGTAACTAATTTGGAACCCATCTTGCTTACACTCCCACCCCCCAGAAGTTTATGATCATAAATTTTTTATTCATGATCTTTGTTATACAACCTGTGGCAAGTATAATTTGTAAGTAAGAATTATTTGGTTTCTAGTATTCCATCAAAATTCATACTTCAACCTCCCTAGTGTGAAATCCTGGTTGGGAGATGGACCTCCAGCCATGGACAACATTTCCCAACACCATCACCTCACAATGCTCCAGCTGTCACTATATGACTAGTTCTCACAAAGGTTCCTGTAGTAAGAGTGCCTTTATGAAGTAAGTGTGTATCTTTTCTTTCTTCTTTCTTCAATTATAAGATTCTCAAATCCTGAAGAATACCAAACTTACCTGACAAAGTCTATAACCTTAAATAAGCATATTGAATGAAACCATGTGGCAAGCAGTAACACTGAATAGACCATTTTAAGAAGAAAAAAAATAAAAGCTAATTATCTTAGACCACTTAAATTTTAAGTTCTTCATTATAGCCACACAGTCTGATCTGAAAGTTTTGATCTTCTTAGTGTTTCTATGAAAAAATTCATATCTGAAATTAATAAAAATGTCCTCTTAAAAGTTAGTTTCCTTATATTTTAAACTTTCTACTAATTCAGAGACACACTCCACAAAATTAGTATGATTCAATATTATTCATCTAAGCCCTCCATTGATGTATAGCATATGTGTTGTATAGATATTTGCAAACACTCTAATATCATTCAAAGCACCAGAATCCACATCAGTCATTCCAACCTGCTGTGTTTAGAAAGGATCTAAATATGATCAAGTGACTTGAGAAGCTCAGCAAACCACAGAGATGGCTGAATGAGAAGCAAGGGGCATTGCCCTTTGTTTTCTCAACACAAATAGTGAAACAGTAAAAACAGTAAACAATGAGATAATTGATGAGTATTATTATGTAGAAATGATTTTTTCTCTTTTTACTTAAACATATGTTTTATTTTAATATACTTGATTGATGAACTTTAATTATACATCATAATAAGGTGTAGAGTGGTAGAAACATACATGCACACAAGACTTGGTGTATTTTCCTCTGAGTCTCATCCATTTCTTCCCTTTCCTCATGCATTTCGTTGAGATTGGTATTGACAATTTCATATACGTACATAGCATTATTTGAATTGTGGCCTTCATCGTGTCTCTCCCACTCTTGTTCCTCAAAGCCCCTCCATTGCTCCACCAGTCTTTCCTCCTTCATCTTAATCCCTTTTTGTTACCCAGTTTCTCTCTAGTTTTCACTTATGAGAGAAAACATACAATCATTCACTGTCTGAGACTGGATGATCTAAGCATAGTATTCTCTAGTTCCATCCATTTTCCTGAAAATTATAGTTTTGCTCTTCTTGATAGCTGAGTAAAATTCCATTGTGTGTATATGTCACAGTTTTGCAATACATTCATCTCTTGGAGGAAACCTAGGCTGGTTCCGTAATTTGGCTATTGTGAATTATGATGCTAGAAATATGAATATGCATGTATCACTATAATATTTTTACTTCAATTTCTTTGGAAAGATACTCAGGAGTAGTATAGCTAGGTCATATGGTGGTTTAATTCCCAGTTCTCTGAGGAATCTCCATACTGATTTCCATAGTGGCTGTACTACTTTGTAGTCCCATAAGCAGTGTATAAGGCTTCCTATTTCCCTACATCCTCACTAGCATTTATTATTATTTGTGTTCTTGATAATTGCCATTCTAAATATAGTTAGATAAACTCTTGATGTGGTTTTGATTTGCATTTTCCTGTGGAAATAATTTTAATGTAGTTTTTGTCAACAATAGCAATAGCTCTTCAATATTTATTAAACTTTCTGAGACTTTGAGTTTTACACTGATTTTGATTTTTTTCCCCTTTTGTTTCCACTTCCTGCAGCTGTGGCTTCCCTTTGACATAGTTAAGCCACATTCTGCCCACCTTCTTTAAAATGCCTCTTCAGTGACTTACTGGAAATAGGCTCCCAATCGTTTTTTAATTGCCATGCATAGGAACTGTTTTTCGACAGCACAGCTGGCTCCAGGATATATCTCTGGTGTTGGAACAACTATTTTCTAATTGCTTCCCTACCTATACGATTAAATTGCAAGCAATCCAGCTGCGGGCAAACTCTTCAAATGGATAACCAGCCCTACTATGTCAGCTCCCACTTGCTCTGATGTGATAATCAGGAAGAAAGAAGTGCTCTTTTTGATAACTGAACTTCAGTGGTATTGACAACAAAGAAACTTCAGTAGGAAGGAAATGGGATTTTATCTAGTTAGTATTTCAACCTCATGTGAAAAATAGAAAACAATGAGTTCTTTCTTCCTATTATATAATACATACCTAAATTCTTCTGTACTTGCTATAATAATTTTACTTAGTTACATATCTCTGTAGCCTTTCTCCCCCATTCCTTAGAGTAAAAACTATTCCTAGTGTCTTGATGTGCACTTTCTCCATATAATTCAAGTTCTTTTCTTTTTATATATATATATATATTCTAGAAATAAAACTTCAACTGATGTTCTGTGTATATGTCAATATGTGATGTCAGTGAAACTTGTATACTACTACCTAATCTTAGAGCAATATTTTTCTCACTAGGAAGAGCCAAATTATGTCCTAATTCTTACTAGAAAATATTGTACTCATTCTATTAAGAACTCTTTTAGACTCAGGTATTTAACTTTCTTGTTGAAAATCACTTAGAAAGAAAAGCCCTACATGTATTGGTGGTCTGTTGAAGTCACCACTAAATGAAACTCTTAAATTTCAAAAATGACAAATTATACACAGGGAACACCTCAAACTGAAATAATAAAAAAAATCAAAATAAAATTGATATAAGAACATTATTGTTTTTAGTAAAGTGATTTTTCAGGCTACTTTGTTATCACACAATAGTTGGTACCATGTGGGTAATCCCATGCATTGATCTTCCTTTGAGTTGCTTGTGCTTTTAGGGTCTTGTTGAGAAAGTTTTTACCTGTGTCTATGTGTTGAAATGTTGGTCCTATGCCCTCCTCAAGTAGCTGCAAGGTCTCTTGCCTAACTTCCAGGCCTTTGATCCAGGACTTTAGTTGACTCTTGTGCAGGGTGAGAAAGTGGAGTTTATTTCCATTTTCCTGCATTTGGTTAACCAGTTTTGCCAACACCATTTGTTAAAGAGGCTATCTTTGTTCCAGTGTATTTTTTTGGCTCCTTTGTCAAAAATCAATTGATTGTAAGCATGTGGGCCTGTTTCTGAGTCTTCTATTATGTTCCATTGGTCTATGTGCCTATTTTTGTGCCAATACCATTCTGTTTTTATTACTTGGCTTTGTAATAGAGTTTGAAGTCAGGTATTGTGACACCTCCTGCATGGTTCTTGTTGCTAATAACTACTTTGACTATTTTGGGCTTTTTGTTGTTCCAAATGAATTTAAGGACTGATTTTTCTATGTCTATGAGGAGTGACCTTGGTAATTTCATGGGTATTGCATTGAATCTGTAGATCACTTTCAGGAGGATGACCATTTTGTTGATATTTATTCTGCCTATCCAAGATCATGGAAGATCTTTTCATCTTCTAAGGTCTTTGTCAATTTCTTTTTTCAACTTTTTATAGTTTTCCTTATAGAGGTCTTTTATCTTTTTGGTTAGGTTTATCCCTAAGAATTTTATTTTTGGGGGTGCTATTGTGTGTGGAATTGTTTTCTGGATTTCTTTTTCCATGGATTTATGGTTGGAGTACAGAAAAGCTTCTGATTTTTTCAGATTGATTTTGTATGGGGATTTTTTCTTACTCAAGAGTTGCCATTCTTTTGAAAAATATAGAAAGTTGTAATTTGCTTCAAATAGTCCAGATGTCAGTGATTATAATGTATTTCCCTTTTCTAGAAACATTTTACAGAATAGTCACTTTAGTTTCTAATCATTTGTGTTTTTAATCATTTGCATATGTTTATAACAAGCATTAATTGTGCATGTGTATAATATAGAAGACCTGGTATGAATAATTAAAATGTGACTTCACTCTGCAAGAAGTCCAGGTCATTGAACTTTCAACAAATGTCTCACTAATCATTATCATCATCACCATCATTTTAATCATTTGCTGTTAGTTAACATTTAAAACCTATCTTTTCTTGGATACCACATATATGTTAAGCATTCAGCTAAATATTTTGAACACGTCATTTCAACTAAAACCTCTGCAAAAGTTAACATGACAGTAATCTAGGAGATCAAAATAGCAGGCTCTGAGAAAGTTGTTACAATTAAGAGCTTGAAATTGATGAATTAAAGGTACTACTAGAGCCAACTAATGTCAATATTTGAACTCCTAAGTGCTATAGTAAGCCCACTTGATACCTAAGCAAACTCATAGCTGATTTGGTAACATAGATTTAGGGTTGCACACTCTGCCTGAAAAGAAAGGTCCTAACAAGGCTGTACAAATATGTGATAATGATGTTTTGAAAGTGTAGCTGATAGGCATTCACTCATTGGGCAAGTTGTAATAACACGTACAAATATAGATGAAGCTACATGATTAAAGAAGCAAGTCTCATTATTTTTCCCGGCAAATTTTCTATTTGAGGATATGAATTTCTATACTTAAAAAACATGTATAGGTCATGGAACATGATATATGTGTATTGTATCGATTTTGATTTATTGCCTATTGAATTATTGAATTTGGTACACTGTTTTACCACAATGTTGACTAATAAATAATTGTATAACTTTCCTGATTTTATAACATTACAATATTACTTATCATTCTCATTCAAAAAGAACAGTATTTTTATTGTATTTTGGAAATGATTATTAATAGAGAACAACACATTTTGGTTAATAGCACTGGTCATGTAATGAAATTATTTCATTATAGGAATCAGTCACAAAAGAACAAGTAAAATAAATTCTGAGTAGTCTTCAATGTAATCATAGTAATGACAATTCTTGTCTTCTTTGATGTGTTTTAGTAACAACTCCTTTAACATTGATGGACAATAACATGGAATAATGATGACAAGACTGTTAATAAATTGCCAACCCTCATTTCATTGTACTTTTTTCTATTAACTTCCAGTAATCAGATGGGAAAACTCACTATTTTAAAAGTGCTATTTATACTACATAACTTATATACTTAATGCAATTTCAATCAATATCTCAATGTGATTTTTTCCATAGTTTAGAAGAAATTGATTCTGAAGTTCATCTGGAAGAGCAAGTATATAAGAATAGGTAATAAAATATGATTTATAAAAGAAAGCCAGTGAAGGGAAACTGTTGGTACCTTGCATATGTACAAATATACTATATATTTCAAAATCTGAAAGAATGTGCTACTCTATAGCCATAGATACAGAAATGAAATAATGATTTCAGTAAAAGAACTATATGAAAATTTAATATACTTTCAATTATTTGAGCCAATATTTATTTATTATTTACGATTTGTCTATTATCCACCAGATTACTAAGCCTGAAGCAAAACCAAACCAGTTAATTATATGGTAATATCGAAATTTCATATTATTAGGATAGGAGAGTACAAATATTATTATCTATACGGTTGTAAGAAAAATAAAGATAGAACATCATAGTATGCATACAAACACAATTTAGTTATGTTAATGTGAATTCTAAGAGAAAACGATTACAATAAGAAAACTCAGGAGAGCTTTGTAAAGATGTGTGTGTGTGTGTGTGTGTGTGTGTGTGTGTGTGTGTGTGTATTGATAGGAATTGAAACCAGTGACATTCTACCTCCAAGTTACATCCCATTCTACCTCCAAGCTCTATTTTATTTTATTTTTTTTATTTAGAAATAGGATCTTGCTGAGAGCCTAAGTTGCTGAGGGCTGGTTTTGAACCTGTGACCCTCATGTCTCAGTCTCCCAAATTGTGGGACTACAAGTGTGTGCCACAATGCCTGTCTGTAAAGATTTCTTTTTGTAATTATACGTATTTAAATATGGTATGCATGCTAGGGAGAAGATGGGGCATAGGAGGATCTCTAGATGAAAAAGGAGAAAGCCTAGATAAGCAAAGAAGTTGACTTAACTGAAGGTGATGGATAGAGGGGGGGGATGGAACCCTAATGCACATGATGTACTTTCACAAATATATTAAAGTCAATCACTAAACTGAACTTGAGAAGGAGGGAGGGCGAGGGAGTGGGGTGGGAATTAGGGAAGGGGTTAAATACGAAATGTGTGCATATATGCCTTTATCAGCCTTTACCTAGCAAAGATGTATGATTACAATGCACCAATCATTATAAAAAATTTAAAAAAATATAAAAAAATCCCCAAAGACTCAGTCTACTAATATAATTCAAACTAAAAGAATTAATAATCTTGAAGGTGTCAATTTTGGCTAAAAGGGACTCCTGAGCACTACCAAGGCATCATTACGGAAAGGAGGAATTGACATGACCCTGACTCTTCTAGCTATTTTATATAATGAGGATCAATCATTCCCAGAATAGTTCCTCCTACTGTGAGCTAATACGATATATCTTGGTATTTTTATACATCAGTGCTCACTGTTCTAATTTTTATTACTGTCTTATGTAGTTATCTCGTCTTTTAGTAAATCAACCAAATGTCCCAAATTGAATTTTTGCTTCTCTAATGAAATATTTACATTCATCTATTAGATCTTACTACCTAAATGACTAAAATGTTTAATAAATATTATCAAAACTAGATTTATATTGACTTTTCTAAGAATTATTCTCCTTACAGTCTTCAAGTTAGTTTATTAAAATTTCAAAATTTCAGTTGTTTAGGGCTAAAAGTTGGTGTCCTTATTGAATTGTTCCTTTCTTTTATGTACCATATTTACTCATTAACACACTTCTATCTAGCTCTTAGTTAATTTTTTAGAAAATATCCAGAATTTTACCTTCTTTTGCTACTTACGCTGCTACCAGTTGAGTTTAAACCATCATTATCTCGTTCCTGAAAAGTCTACTTTCTGAATGTCCAGGTTTAGACAATAGTAAGCAGCCAGATTGTCATAAAAGCTGATAAATATGGATGTAATAGCCAGAGAATCTGAGCAAATTACCTTATTCATTTATTAAAAGGGATAATAATTTTACATATCTCATAAAATCCTCTTGACGAGTAAAGGAGTTAATGTTTATAAAATTTAATCACATTTTCTCTCACACAGTAAATGCTGTATGTTAGCCATTATTATTATATCGTATACTTCATTACTTGATTTAGCTATGCTTTTTGAAAGTGACAAAATCCAGGAATATAGTAAGTACTGAATCAAAGGCTATCATAATCCAAGAAATTTAGTTATTGTTATACACAAATATGTATTTAATTTTTCATAGTAAAATATGAAAACTGAGAAAATAACTCAATTATATATTTCCTACTTGGAAATAATTAAAGAATTGAAACTTTCAATGTCTATTTCTTTTTAGCTTTTACATAAATAGGATACACTTTAGCTTCATTTTTTTATTCAGTGTGTGCCATCATAAAGATGTATAAAAGGATCTTGGATTTGACTGTTCAACCTAAGTAGTCTAAGGTCTGTGTTCATGCTGTTGCAAAGTTTGATTTTTTTTTTATACTTTATTCTCCATATTTTCCTCAGGCTCAGTTTAATCACTATTCATCATGCTGTACTATTCTTCAAACCCTTGGAAAGAAATTAAAGGAAAAGATCAGTGAGGGAATTACTTTGTGTTCACTCTCAGAGAAGACATTTTAGTAATGTGTTCTAATTTTAGAGAAATACCTTCAACCAATATATAGCTATCTTTGGTAATATACATCACTACAACATACTATATACTTATTAAGAAGCTGTAGAAAGCCTATACATTGTGTTCTAAATCGGGAAGCAGTGCTTCATAAGAATAATTATAGTGCAATAGTCAATGAAAGAAATGCCTATTTAAAAGCAAAGCTGCATTCTAATTTAGCAGGATCTTTTAAGAGGAATAGGTATATATTTTGTTTTACTGAGCATCTTAATGACTGTAGGTCACACAAAAATGAGCCTGGAGCTGAAATTGTCTCTGTATTATACTGTGAGAAGAATTACAGTTCCTGGGAGACAAAGAAGAAACATGAAAATAGCAAGTTACTGGTATACTTATTCTGCACATTAGGGAGCAACAGAAAAATACATTTAGAAATAGATTTGTAAACTATTGACTTTAAATTATTTGCTAAGTGAATCAGCTGTGATACAATTTCACTGCTCTTCTCCTCCCCACCTCGTCTCTCAGTTTCTGTATCCCTTCAGTGTAGCTGGGAATAAAAGCAGAGGTTGTGAGACTGGGAGGTTTGCATGTGAGTGGGTCACCAGGGAAAGTTGTTCAGCTTGATGAGTAGGCACTGCTTCAGGTACAGGGCCATTAGATGGTTTAACCGGGAGTTAATTCAGGGAAATGCCGATTCAGAGAGGCTTTAACCAAGACAATAAATGTACTCCCACCATCCCAGAAATTTATTAAAAAATGTCGTATAGGGATTACACTCAGTTATGGGTCATTAAATATGAGAGTTCAAGTCAATCATATCTGGCCCAAAAAAGGGATGCTTTAATTTCAGTGAATGTTTGAGTCATAAATAATTTAACCAAGGGAGTTAGGATGGTCAAGTTTTATCCATTCTTTATTGTCAATGAGAGAAAATGAGTTATTCAACTTTAGATACAGTGGAAGATCTTTTAAATGGAGGGGAAACACTGTATAGGCTTAGGATAACCAACATTTAGGAACTGGAAAAAATGTGTATGTTAACATTGATCTCCAAAGGGAAACATAGTATATGCATCACTGTGTGGGTGGAGGAGAGGAGAAAGAAGCACAGATGACAAAAAGAGTGCTTTCATTAGTTCCTGTCTTAACAAGAGTACAGGCTTCTTGTGGTGATGGAGGGTATTGAGGATTGAACTGAGGGGCATTCTACCTCTGAGTTACACCCACAGCACTTTTTATTTTAAAATAGGGTCCCCCTAATTGCTGAGCCTGTCCTCAAAACTATGATCCTCCTGTCTCAGCCTCTCAAGTATTGGGTTTACAGGATTGTGTCACTGCCCCCAGCCTTTACATACATTGATATTTGTCAGATACTGCTGTACATTCTTTCTCTAATTTTTTTATACTAACTTTTTGAGGGTGGCATCACTAGGCTAATTTTCAGAAAGGAAATTGTGGAGTTGAGAGGCTACAAATCTTGAAATTTACAGAGAGAATTTTTTTTTTAAATCCATGTTGAGATTCTTCAAAAACTACATTTTACCAGATATATGAAAAGCTTTAAGGGAGGTGTTATCTTCTTGTGGGAAAAATTGAATCAAGAATACATTCATCTTTAAGGCACAGAAAAAAAATAAAGCTATCTTTTAAAAAAACTTTCACCTTGTGCCAAGCCCTGCTGAGTACTTTACATAAATCATTTCCTTTGATATTCCCAGAAAACCTATGAGGTAGGCATTAATATTCTCATTTATAAAGAAAAAAAGAGAGTCTGATTTCTGAAGAAATTTATGCAATTTGAAACTGGAATTTAATCCTAGATCTACTTAATTCTAAATTCTGAACTTGAAACCACTCCACACATCATCTTTCTTTGTTATAAAGGTAAGGATTAAAATGTACAGCTTAGAACTTGAGGGCTAATACATTTACTAGGATGGAAAAAAAACCTATGCTAATACACAATGCCATCAAGATTCTTGGAAAAATCAAATCTGCTAAATGAGCTCTCCCATGATGGTTATATTCTAAGCTGGTTGACTCCATTCTCGGGAATCCAGCAGTTAGGTTTTGAAGAGTATACTAATACTATGGTAATTCTTTTTACATAAATTTCACAAAAGGTTAATTACACCATCCTATGTAATCTCTGTAGTTAAAGATTCCCATATAAATAAGATTTTGGGGTTGCAGTTTTCTTTTGTTTTACCAATGAATGCTTGTCTGTGAGTTTTTTCTTTTTTTTCAGTAATTACAATGACGAGAAAAAAATTCAATGTGGTTTTGAAATGGCTAAAACTGTTAAAGACTCAATAAATAATTTTGATATGGTCATTTCTAAATATAGATTTTATATATTTATTAATGCATTATGTAATTTTACACCTCTTTTGATGGTGAGAACCTAAGAACTACTCAACTGGATCACATCACCTGTATCAACTCAATACAGTGGCATTGTAACACCGGAGCCACAGATATTCCTTGGGATGGTGATTGTGCCGTTCAGGATTTGCTAAAACCACACACACACACACACACACACACACACACACACACACACACACATATTTTTTTGCGGTACTGGGGATTGAACTCAGGGGCATTCTACCTCCGAGCTATACCCCTAGTCCTATTTTTTTATTCTTTATTTTGAAACAGGGTCTCACTAAGTTGCAGAGGGCCTCACCAGGTAGCTGAAGCTAGTCTCGAACCCGGATCTTCTGGTCTCAGCCTCCCAAATGCTGGGATTATAAGCTTGTGCCACCATGCCTGGCTCACACATATTTTTAATATAACTTTTTAAGTGACATACTTATTTTCATGTATGATCACACTAATAATCAAAACTATCTATATATATGCAGCCCAGTTTACATTAGCAGCTACTTTTTTTATATCTTTACTAATATGACTTCCCTCTCCACATACTTTCATCAACATAACTTTTTCTATTCTCAAAGACTTACAGGAGAACATAAAAGTTATAAATCATCTCACTATTAATTTCAGAAATTTCCTGAAAAATTCATTTATGTGTTCATCAAACTGTTCAACTCAAATAGAAAGCATGAAATGAGTCTTTCCTCTTGAACACTTTAAAACCCTCTCTGAAATTCTAAAAAATTGTAGTCTTGGTTCATGAGTCACCATAGAGGAGGTGAAACTTTACCTCCACTTTCTTTCTCTTTTTTTTTCTTAATGGCTGGTCCTGAGATTAAATTGACAGAGGACAAATCAACATATATATTTATACAAGTTTTCTAGTTCTATGTTGCATTGGAACCTTCCTAAAATAATGAAGATCCAAATACAGAAACACTTATATACAGAATTAAACAAAGAATAGTACATTGGGAAAATGTATCATGGCAAAGGGACTCAGATCCATTAATTAATTCACTGGAGAAGTGCCCAGAAAGATAAGGGTTAGTTTAGCAAAGTTTGTGCTGGTTTCCCTCCTTCTTAACTTCCTATCCTTGGATATAAGAATGTCACTTTTATTTTGGAATAAGGATGGGATATTTAACCTGGAATTTTTTTCTCTTGCTCTTAAGAAACAGAATAAGGTCAAAATGATCCTTCACCTATTGTTTTTGAAGTGACTTTAACTTAAAATAGTCAATATTCCAGAGTGGCATAGTTTGAAGTGATGCGTACTTTAACACCCACTATATCTACAACATTGCAACTACCCTCAAGATGTTTATAGTTTTGCCAGAGCACCAAATGTTACTCATTAGAAATGGTTAAACAGTGACTTAAGGGCTTACACAAAAGTCTTGAAGTATGGTCCACTGTCAATGTTCACAGTCCGATTAGAGTATGTAATAAGGAAAACAAAGGTAATAATTAGAGTAAGGAGAAGTGAATCATATGGGATAAAAAGCAATAAACTATGATGTAAGTTGCTAAATGTATGACAAATTGCAGAAGATATTTTTTGGTAATATTGGAAACTTACAGTATCACATAGATATTTACACGCACACACACACACGCACACAGAATTTTACACATTTAATTGCTATGTTACTCTGCGTAAATGATTAACAGTAATGAGTCTCTTTCTCATCTATAAAATTGCAGTAATAACAGGATACATTAAACAACTCCAAAAATTGAACAACAAATGTCACAGACCATAGCCCATCATGAATGTTCAGGAAAAGCTGGTCAGCTTGATGACTAGGCATAGTTTAAACCTGGAGTTAATTCAATAAATACATCTCTTATGTTTTCTTAGTACATTGAACACAAATAACATTTTACAGTGATTTATCTAGTCTGGTAGATAAACTGAGTGACAAGATCAAATAATGTGTATTTATTTAAAATGAAGCTGGGGGAAAGATTTATCAAATGAAATAAGGAAATAACAAAAAACATGTTTACATTTGTAAATGCCATATCTTATATCATTAGAAACTGGAATAAAACACAAGTTGTTGAATTCAAATGTTTTCTTTATTCTTAGCTGACACATAATTTTACATATTTATGGAGTACAATGTAATAATTCAATAGATGCTTTCAATACTGATGATAAAATCAGGGTAATAACAATTTTCATCTTTTTAAATATTCAGTATTTCTTTGTGTTGGGAAACTTCAAATTTCTCTCTTCAAGTTCTTTAAAAATATATAAATTTTGTAAACTATATTCACCCTACTGTACACTAGAAGGTGTTCCCGTTTTTATCTTTATATTAGTACTCTTATCCCACCACCTTCTACCATCTTTTCTTCCTACCCTTCCTAGAATTCTCATGAATATTTTTCTTCTCTCTACTTCTATGAGGTCCGTTTTTTTAGTTGCCATTTATGAGTAAGATCATGTGATACTTATCTTTCAGTGTCTGGCTTATCTCACTGTATATAATGTCCTCAAGATCTGTCTATATTGTCATAAATGACAGTATTCCATTCTTTTTAGGGCTGAATCACATTACATTGTATAATAATACTGCATTTTTAAATACTTCATCCATTGATGGACACCTTGGTTAATTCCATATCTTAGCCATTGTGAAAAGCGTTGCAATATATTTAAAAGTGTGGATACCTTCTCAAGATACTTATTTCATTTTCTTTGGATATATACCCAGTATAGATGGATCATATGGTAGTTTATTTTTATTTATTTGTTTTTTGAAGAACTTTTCTATTGTTTTCTGTAATAGCTGTATTAATTTATATTCACACTGATAGTTTATAAGAGTTTTCATTTTTCTGCCCTTTCTTCAACATTTGAATTTTTTGGAGGGTGAGGTTTTTTATTATAATCAATATAACTGGGGCAAGATGACATTTCATTGTGATTTCAATTTGCATTCTACTGATAATTAGTGACATTGAGCATTTTTTTCATACTTCTTCACCATGTGTTTATCTTCCATTAAGAAATATCTATTCAGATCATTTTCCCATATTTAAAGTGATTATGTGTTTAGTATTGTCTTTTTGAGTTTTTGAACTTTTAATATAGTATAGAATTAATACCTTATCAGATGAATAGTTGCAAATACTTTTTTCTAAGTTATGTTTCCAGTCCTTTGACTCTGCCCTTCAGAATCTCCTCAGATAGGTATCATTACATTTGTCTATTTTTGCTCATGTTACATGTGTTTGAGGTCTAAAACAACTTGCTTGTACTAACATCTCCAAAGGGTTTTCTCTTATGTTCTTCTAGTAGTTTCTATGTGTTCTTCTAGTACTTTCATTGTTCTGAGTCTTACACTTAAGTCTTTGATCTAGTCTGAGCTTAGTTTTTGTATATGATGAGAGAAAGTGCCATGGTTTTATTCTCCTGCACATGGAATATCCAGTTTCCCAGAACCACTTATTAAAGAGACAATATTTTTTCCAAATGAATGTTTTATACTATAACACAATTGCTATGGTTTCAATATCACCATATGAATGATAACATATTTATTATATGATAATTTGTTATTAAATTCTATAAATAAATTATAAGATACATTTATTATAGTACATAAATATATTTAGGGTATAGTACATAAAACTCCTTCTCAGTTTACACATTGGAAACTTAATCCCCTATATAATAGTGTTGAGAGTTGGAGCATAATAAAAGATGACTGGGTCAGGAAGACTCTCTCATTAGTGGATTAATGACACTATCACAGGAGTGGAAGAGTTAATACAAAAGTGAGCTGGTATTAGAGTCAATTTGTCCTTTTCTGGCTTTCTCTCTCTTGTGAGAGCTCACTTGCCAGTCCTCCTCCTAACTTTTGCTATAGGTTATGCAGTAAGAAAGACCTGGCCCTATGTTAGTGCCATGCATGCTCTTGGACTCTCATCCTCCAGAACTGTGAGCCAAGTGAATTTCTATTGCACATAAATTACTCAGTCTGGGGTACTCTGCTGTAGAATATAAATAGAATAATAAGAAGAAAATAAAGGAGTACTTTCATTTCTGAGATCTAATAGACCATAAATAAATGGATAGTTTTCAAATATAATTTCTCATCTGTATCAAATTAGTTTAGTGCAAATTAATGAACAGCTTTAGGTTGTTCCTGATAAGAATCATAGTATTTGAGCCTTTGTTCCATGCAATTACAAAGGAATTTTCTATTTTACTGCAAGGCTAACTTTGACGGGCATTAAAAAGTATCCTCCTGAATTTTTAAATATAAATTGAGACAGGTAAGATAATATATTTTACTGCAAACCCCAAATTACTATTATGTTTTAGTTTTCCAGTACTGGAAGATAAATTTCATTTGCAAGACATATATGTGCTTTGTGCTAATGAAAGGTACAGGAAGCAGGTTATCTTTAGACTAGATACAACTCTTGGCAAATCCCGTAATTATGAATATCTATTACTAGTTGCCATTTTTCAGAAGCTGCTATCTGTACTAGGGATTCATTTTTTAAATTCAGTCAGTACTAATAATCCTTTATTCATAATATCTTTATATTTTATAACCATGTGGAGTTTGTTAGATATTTTGTCATAAATTCTTATCACCAATATTTAAGTATAAAATATTTTCAGAATTTTTAAAGTTTATTAAATGTCTCGTTACAATGAGCAAAATTGGGATTCTAATGGATATAGTAGAAAGGGTTGTTCTATATTAATGCCCATTATACTTTTTTTTGTGGTACTGGGGATTGAACACAGAGGCATTCTACCCGCAAGCTACACCCCCAACCTGATTTTATGTTTTATTTTGAAATAGGGTCTCACTAAGTTGCAGAGGGCCTAACTAAATAGCTGAAGCTGGCCGTGAACCCGGATCCTCCTGTCTTAGCCTCTCAAGTACTGGGATTACAAGCATGCTCCACCATGACCAGCTCATTATATTTATTTTGGTTTGCATAATTTTGTATCCAAACACATACACCAGTTTTTAACATAAAGCTATGTTAATGCTATTAGATTTTTTATATGCTATTTAATATGATAGTTCAAACTCCTTTGCTTCTAATAATAATGTCATACAAAATATCATTGTAATACCATTAAGACAAATAAACAAAACATTAAAAAAATCTTAGAATATAATTTCCAAAAATCAGATATATTTTGCCATTTTGTAGAAATTGAATTGCGATCACCATACGATGCCTAAAGGAAATGAGTCTATGGACAAAGCAACCATAGATATTATAATTTCTAATAACATGGTTTTCTCTTTTTGATAAAATTGACCCTTGGTATCATGTATTCCACAACCATGGATTCAACCAAATGCATTGAAAATATTTGAAAAAAATGTGTGTGCACTGAACATGAACAGTTTTTTTTGTTTTCTTTTTGTCCTCTAACAATATGGTATATGACAATTTATATAACATTTACATAGTGTTTGCTTGGTATTATAAAAATCTAGTGATTATAATTGGGTGGGATAGTGTGTGGAGGCTAAATGTAAATATACACCATCTTACTTAAGGGACTTGAGCATCCTTGGATATTGGTATCTATAAAGGTCCTGGAATCAATTTCCCATGAATATGGAGGTAAAACTAGATTATATTATTGTTCATTTCTTAGATAAAGATGGGTAAATATTTAGAAAAATGGACTCAAAATTTTGCCTCATATTTAGAGTATTTTTATGGTAGTGAAACTACTTTCTATGACACTGTAATAGTAAATATATTTGATTTTATATTTGTAAATATCTATAGAAAATACAACTCCAAGAGTGAACCATACTGTAAACTTTGAACTCAGAGTGACACTAATGTGTCAACATAAAATTGTAAATTATAATAAACATACCACCATAAAGAAGAATATTGACAATTAGGGAAGATATACATGTGTGGCAGATGGGGCTACACAGGAAATCTCTATACATTTTGCTTTGAACTTAACACTGCTCTAAAAATAGATTCCATTTTCTTTAAATGCAAGAAATTTAACTTTAAAAGTGTTACCTAGATATAATAATTTAAGATAAAATAGTTCTTTAGTTACAAGAATACTAAAGATAGTCATTTAACCTGATTGTCATTTAACACACACATGAAATAAACATAAACCTGAATTGTCCAACATTATTTACACTTATCTTTATGAGGTTCATGAGATTTAATCAATTGGGGTGCATTATTAATATAAATTTAATATGGAATCAAAATAAAATGTGGACTGTTTTATAGAAAGTACATTTTATAGCTGCAAGAAAAATTTTTGAAGTAGCTCTTAAAGTAGGTTTTACTATCTGAAAATAATATGAGTTTGACTAAAACAAAGAATTTCTCAGAACAATTCTAGGATGAAATCGGTGATACACATTAAAATCTATCTATGATAGTCATAAAGACTTTTCATTGCTATTGTGTCTGTGTTTCCTTCAATTAGAGGATAGAATCGAACTTTCTTATCCCCACTGAACTCAAGTTTTAGAAAAAGTGATGAGTGGCATTTTGGGGCAGATGTTTTGAGAGCAAATGTGCTCCTTTCTGTTCTCTTTTCCCTTTGCCAGAACTACTGTCAACATTCCAGATCATGGCTGCCCCATCAGTCTCTGTCAGGTAGAGCAATGAGGATGACTCAGAGCAGAATTCCTGGCTGCCAGCATCCCAAGGACTTAGAGCACAAAGAACTAATATTTTATTTTGAAACCACTGTTTATAGCAAAGTGTCATAGCTTATCT
>PVLC010024562.1:0-24466 GCA_004027655.1 Graphiurus murinus | reverse complement strand
TATATTCTTCTCCTCAACACTTTTTCATTTCACTTTTCATTTTCCTTTTTTCCCTGTCTCATATGAAGACAATCTCATACTACCACACCTAAAACTTTACATTGACTACCAGAATCCCCCAACATATCCACTACCTTTAATCTTTACCATATATCACCTGAACACACTCAACCTCTCATTCCACTGGACCATACCCTCTACTTTACTCTATTATTGAATTAATCACTGTGACTTCTCACCCAACCTTTATGACTGAACACAACCTGTCCCTGTATATACCAGCGGACAACTCTAAACCCCCACTGCAGAGATTGTATGAGAAAGCTTGCAAGAGCAGCAAATATATAAATCCAAGAACAGGGAAAACATGGGAAGGAAAAACAGCAAAGAATCAATGAGCCACCATAACCCCACAATAACAGAACTCAACAACACTGAATGGCAGAGATTACCAGAAGACCAATTCAGATCTTTAATAGTAGAAACAATACAAAACTTCCAGAAAGAATGCAGAGAGAGCTGGAAAGAAATAAAGGAACAAATAAACAAAGAATCTGACAGTCTGAACAGGAATCAAAGAGAAACTTTGAAGGAAATGAAGGATGTGAAAGATGCAGTAATTAAAGGGAAGGCATCAATACAAACTATAAACAGTAGATTAGACCACATGGAAAGTAGAATATCACTCTTAGAAGATGACCATTCCAAAAATGAATCCATAGTACATAATCTAGAAAAAAAAAGAATAATTGGACAATATGAATTGGACATGGATGAGATCTGGGCCAATTTTAAGAGCCAACCTAAGAATCATAGGCATAGAAGGGGGATTAGAAGTTGAAACTAATGGTATAAACAATCTTTTCAAAAAAGTAATATCAGTGAATTTTCCAAACATAGAAAGAGAAATTGACATGCAGATACAGGAAACATATAGAACACCCTTGAGACAAGACCAAAGAAGAGGTTCATCACTCCAGATAAGAGTTGACTAATGTAAAGGCTAAGGAGAGAATTCTAAAGGCAACAAAAGTAAAAGGGCAAGTGACATTTAGAGACAAACCAATCAGAATCACTCCAGACCTCCCAAATCAAGTCAGGAAAACCAGGAGATGCTGGAGTAACATATTCCAAACTCTGAAGGAAAATAACTTATGGCCAAGATTCTTCTACCCAGCAAAACTCTCTCTCAAAATTTATGGGGAAGGAACCAGGGATGGTGGCGCACACTTATAATCCCAACATTTGGGAGACTGAGACTGGAGGATTCAGGTTCGAGGCCAGTTTCAGCTACTTAGTGAGACCCTGTTTCAAAATAAAGAATAAAAAATAGGGCTGGGGGTGTAGCTTGGAGGTAGAATGCCCCTGAGTTCAACCCCCAGTACCAAAAAAAAAAAAAAAAAATTGACGGGGAAATAAAAACCTTCCATGACAAACAGAAACTGAAAGAATTTATGTCTTTCAAACCAGCAGTAGAGAAAATACTCAAAGAGAATAACTACAAAGAAGAACTAACAAGTAAATGTCAGAACCAGAGAAACAATAATTTCCAGGAAGCAAACAATTAAGCAAAGAAGAATAAACATCACTGAAAACAGAAGTCAAAACTCAAAATGTTAGGAATTAAAAGTCATGTCTCAATAATCACACCGAATATAAATGGTCTCAACTCCCCAATAAAAAGGCACAAGGTGGCAAAATGGATTAAAACCCAGAATCCATCTATATGCTGCCTGCAAAAAACAAATTATACAAGCAAACATTCCCACAAACTAAGGGTGAAGGGCTGGAGTAAGGTAAGCCATGCCAATGGAACTTGAATACAAGCAGGAGTAGCAACTATGATATTGGATAAATTAGATTTCAAGCCTAAGCTCATCAAAAGAGACAAAGAAAGTCACCTTTTACTAGTAAAAGGAACAATACAGCAAGAGGAAATAACAATTATCATCATCTATGCCCCAAAAATAGGTGCAGCCACATTCATAAAACAAACTCTGCATGATATAAAGTCACACATAGATCCCAATACACTAATACTAGGAGACTTCAATACTCCTCTTACATCACTAGACTGATCTGCTTAAAAAAAGGTCAGTAAAGATACTTCAGACCTAAATACTACCATTAACAAAATGTACCTGTCAGACACACACAGAATATTTCCCCAACTACAGCTGAATTCACATTTTTCTCAGCAGCACATGCAACCTTCTCCAAAATAGACCACATTCTGGGCCACAAAGAGAGTACTGGCAAATTCAAAAAATGTAACATAAATCCCTGCATCTTTTCAGACCACAATGGAGTGAAACTAGAAATCAACTCTAAGAAAACCCAGAGTAACCACGTAAACACATGGAGACTGAACACCACACTGCTGAATGAGGAATGGGTCATAGAAGAAGTAAGGGGAGAAATTAAAAAATTCCTAGAAACCAATAAAAACAGAGACACAACATATCAAAACCTCTGGGACACCTTGAAGGCAGTACTGAGAGGAAAATTTATAGCACTGAGTGCCCACATAAGAAGAACAGAAAATCACCAAATAAATAACCTAATGACACAACTCAAAGCCTTTGAAAAACAAGAACAGTCTAACCCCAAAGCCAATAGAAGACAGGAAATTATGAAAATCAGAACAGAAATTAATGAAGTAGAGAATAAAAAAATAGAGAAAATCAATAAAACCAAAAGCTGATTTCTTGAAAAAATAAAACAAGATAGATAAACCATTGGTCAACCTAACCAAAAGAAAGAGAGAATCTACCCAAATTACCAAAATAAGAGATGAAAAAGGTGATATTACCACCGACAGTGCAGAAATACAGAGGATCATAAGAAACTATTTTGAAAAACTATATTCCAACAATATGGAAAATCTAGAAGAAATTGACAATTTTCTAGATACATATAACCTTCCTAAATTGAGTCAAGAAGATATAGAAAACTCAAATCGACCAATAACAATCAAAGAAATAGAAACAACAATAGAGTTTACCATCAAACAAAAGCCCAGGGCCAGATGGTTTTCTGAGTGAATTTTATAAAACATTTATAGAAGAGCTAATCCCACTACTCCTCAAACTATTTCATGAAACAGAAAGAAACGGGACCCTCCCAAACACATTCTGTGAAGCCAACATCACAATAATACCAAAGCCAACTAAAGACAGCTCAAGAAAAGAAAACTATAGGCCTATATTATTGATGAACTTAGATGCAAAACTGCTAAACAAAATACTAGCAATGAGCATTCAAAACCAAATCAAGAAAATTATACATCATGACCAAGGCGAGTTCATCCCAGGGATGCAGGCTGGTTCAACATACGAAAAACAATCCATGAAATTCATCACATAAACAGACTCAAAGACAAAAATCACATGATCATCTCAATTGATGCTGAAAAAGCACTTGACAAAATCCAACACCCATTCATGCTAAAAGCACTTCAGAGAATCAGAATAGAAGGAACATACCTCAACATCATAGAGGCAATATACAATAGGCCCACAGCCAACATCATATTAAATGGAGAGAAACTGCAAGAGTTCCCACTAAAAACAGGAACAAGACAAGGATGTCCATTATCACCTCTTCTGTTCAATATAGTACTTGAGACTCTAGCCAGAGCAATAAGGCAAGAGAAGGAAATCAAAGGGGTAAAAAGAGGGAAAGAAGAACTAAAACAATCCCTTTTTGCAGATTACATGATACTATACTTAGAAGACCCAACAAATTCAACCAAAAAACTTAAAGAACTGATCAACAAATTCAGCAAAGTGTCTGGATACAAAATCAATCTTTAAAAATCAGAAGCATTCCTGTATGCCAAACATAAATCCACCGAAAAAGAAATCCAGAAAACAATTCTACTCACAATAGCACCCCGAAAAATAAAATACTTAGGGATAAACCTAACCAAAGAGGTAAAAGACCTCTATAAGGAAAACTATAAAAAGTTGAAAAAAGAAATTAATGAAGACCTTAGAAGATGGAAAGATCTTCCATGTTCTTGGATAGGCAGAATAAATATCATCAAAATGGCCATCCTTCCAAAAGTGATCTACAGATTCAATGCAATACCCATGAAATTACCAAGGTCACTCCTCACAGACATAGAAAAATCAGTCCTTAAATTCATTTGGAACAACAAAAATCACAGAATAGCCAAAGTAGTTCTTAGCAACAAGAACCATGCAGGAGGTATCACAATACCTGACTTCAAACTCTACTACAAAGCCACAGTAAAAAAAAAAAAAAATAGCATGGTATTGGCACAAAAACAGACACATAGACCAATGAAGCAGAATAGAAGATTCAGAAACAGACCCACAGACTTACAGTCAACTGATTTTTGACAAAGGAGCCAAAAGTATACACTGGAAAAAGGATAGCCTCTTTAACAAATGGTGTTGGCAAAACTGGTTAACTATATGCAGGAAAATGGAAATAAACCCCACTTTCTCACCCTGCACAAGAGTCAACTCAAGGTGGATCAAAGACCTGGAAGTCAGACCAGAGATCTTCCAGCTACTCGAAGAGGGCATAGGCCCAACACCTTAACACACAGGCATAGGTAAAAAACTTTCCCAACAAGACCCCAAAAGCACAAGAAACTCAAAGGAAGATCAATACATGGGATTGCATTAAACTGAAGAGCTTCTGTGCAGCAAAGGAAACTATCAAGAACCTCAGCAGAGAGCCCACAGAGTGGGAGAAAATTTTTGCCAGCTACTCTTCTGGTAGAGGACTAATATCTAGAATATACAGAGAACTCAAGAAACTCACAGCTAAGAAAACAAATAGCCCAATCAAAAAATGGGCAAAGGATCTAAATAGACACTTCACAAAAGAAGAAATACAAATGGCCAATAAATGTATGAAGAACTGTTCTACATCATTAGCAATCAGAGAGATGCAAATCAAAACTACCTTGAGATTTCACCTAACTCCAATCAGAATGGCAATCATCAAGAACACAAACAACAACAAATGCTGGCGAGGGTGTGGAGAAATGGGAACCCTAATACATTGTTGGTGGGATTGCAAATTAGTGCAACCACTTTGGAAAACAGTATGGAGGATCCTCAGATGAATGGGAATGATCCTACCATATGATCCAGCAATACCACTTCTGGGTATATACCCAAAAGAATGGAAACCAAACTATCATACTGATGCCTGTGTATCTATGTTTATAGCCACACAATTCACAATTGCCAAACTATGGAACCAGCCACAATGTCCATCAACAGATGAATGGATTACAAAACTATGGGATATGTACACAATGGAATTTTACTCAGTCATTAAGAAGATCAAAATCATGTTATTTGCAGGCAAATGGATGCAACTGGAAAACATTATGGTAAGTGAGATTAGTCAGTCACAAAGGATGAAAAAGCATACGTTCTTCCTAACATGTGGATACTAGGGAGAAGATGGGGCATAAGTGGGACTCCAGATGAAAAAGGAGAAACACTGGATAAGCAAAGAAGTTGACTTAACTGAAGTAGATGGACAGGGGTGGAGGTGGGGGGGAGGGACACCCTATTGCACATGATGTACTTCACAAATATATCGAAGTCAATCACTAAACTGAACTTGAGAAGGAGGGAGGGAGAGGGAGTGGGGAGGGAATTGGGAAAGGGGTTAAATGAGAAATGTGTGCATATATGTCTTTATCACCTTGTACCTAACAAAGATGTATGATTACAATGCCCCAATTAATAAATAAAAAGGAAAATAGCCCCCAGGAATGAAGGGGAATCAAGGCATTTTTAGATGAAAGGCAATTAGGATAGTTTGTCACCAAAAGATCTGTACTGAAAGAACAACTAAAGGAAATTCTTGACACAAAAAGTGATAAAATAAATATCTTGAAATATCTAGAGGAAAGAAAGAACACTGAAATGAGCTAAGATATGAGTAAATACAATACTGACTAATGTGGTTCTCAGTGTATCTAGGAGATATTTAAGACAATTATATTATCAGTTGCAGAGGATAAAGGGATAGAAAGGGAGGTAGTTTCTACATTTCATTAGAAGTGTTAAAATGGTCAACACCAATAGACACGTAATTTATATAATACTTATAAGTTAATATAATGTCTGTATTAGTCAGGAGTTCTCCAGGGAAAGAGTCAATAGGATAGATGATAGTTGTATTAATAGATAAATAGATGTATAGATGAATAGAATTTTAAAGAATTGTCTTATACAAATACGCAGGCCAGCAAGTTCAAAATTTGCAGAGTGTGCCATCTATCTGGAGGCCCAGGAAAGAGCCATTGCTTCATGCAGTTCTCAATTGTTAAAAAAAAATGGTGAAAGGATGAGGTGCAGACAATTTGCAACTACATATCCTACAATTCTCAAATATCAGCATTGAAGAATCCAAAAATCCAATTTGAAAATGAATAAAATACATGAAGACATTTAATCAAAGACCATAGGAATGGTAAATATTAGAAGACTTTGAAAAATAACAACAAAATTAAATACTGTACATGAGATGGCATGACCACTCTAACATATAATTTGACAGTTTGCTAAAGAATTAAACATATACTTACCATATAATCCAGTAACCACACTTCTCAACAGAGAAATGAAAATGTATATTTACATAAAATCTGTATACAGCTTTTTAGGGCAAAATTATTTACAGTAGCTTACACCAAAATGTTTCTTTACAGATTAATAGTTAAATAGTGTCTGTGGATTACTCACATGGATTACCACCTATCCCATGGAATACTACTCAGCCAAAAGGGAAACTATTAATAACCACAAAACTTGGATAGATTTAAATAGTTTGTACTAAGTAAAAAACACCCAGTCTTAGTAAGTCACGTACTATTGATCCTATTTTTTATATTTATATACTATTCTTTAAATGCCAACATTAGAGTAATAGAAAGCTGATTCGTGGTTGCCTGGGGATAGGAATGGTGGTGAGCAGAGGGAGTGGAATGTGACTATAAATGACTAACACAAAGGAAGAGCTATGCAGGGATGGATAGTTGGGTCTGTTCTTTGAGGAGGTGGTTATATGAATCTTCACTTGTGGTAAAGTGATAGAGAACTACAGAAACACATTGTACCAATGTGAAATCCCTACTTTTGACATTACACCACAGTTATGTAAAATGCAACCCTGGAGGGAAACTGGGTGAAAGGGAGGACATGGGACCTCTGCATAATCTTTGCAGCTACTTGTGAATCTATAATTATTTCAAAATAAAAGTCTGAAAACATGGCTAACCTGGATCAGGCAAAATGTTAATGATAAACTGAATTCACTTCTTTGTCCCCAAGAGCTCCATCTTAGGAATGAGAATCAGGAAATGCGGGTGATCAGAGAGTAGCACAGACAGATCTTTGCACTTAGAATCTAAATTCAGAGGTTAACCCAACACAAAGATTGGAAGGAAATATTGTTGAAACATTTAATTTAAAAATCATTTGTAGAAGTAAATGCTTATCCCTGAGTTACAAGTTACTAAGAACAGTCCTCTGCCTCTTTATATAATCCCATTTTCTACCAGTGATTTTCTGACCAATTTGTGTCACTAATTGAGATGGCTAGGAATACTTTAGTATATTCAAAGATTATGAGATTAAAAGTTTACCTGGCTATTTCTTATTTATTTTCAATTCCTATGTTTTAAAGTTAGAGGTTCACTCAGCTTTCACTCTGGTTAAAGTTTCAGGACTATGGCTGTTGATGTCATTGCCTTGGTGTTCAGGAAATGTCCCCAAATGGTGTGCACCCTGCCCCTGCTATTTACTCATTGCATGATATTTGTGCCAATTAGTTTATCTGAAACCAGTTTTTATCAGCAGTGAGATTGGTTTAATAATCTTGGACTCACAGAGGTGTACTAGAGTCATTCGTTAAGAACTGCAAATAAACACCTAGACTAAAGCCTGACTATATGTAAAGGTTGGTCAGCTACCCCTCCACATCTCCCTGTTTCTTCATAAGACACTTTTGTCAAGGAGTCAAAACTTACTATAGTTTGGTCATCTTTGTCCCAAGATTACTGCACCACCATTTTCCTTTCATTCCTATTGCTTCCAAACTCTCTAACATGATTGGCAAATAGAATACTCACAGAAAGAATGGAAATCATTTTGAAAGAAAGAGCCCTGCTATGTACTCCACCTGGTTTCTCATTCATTTTCCCTCAGCATGGTAAATATGTTTCTGAAACCAACAAACAGCATGCCAGTAGGTACACTAGATATTCCACACAATTTATCTGCTCAAGTTTATTGCATGGAGCATGAGTCCACCCAAGTTTACTTAAAAAGATGTGTCATGGAGGAGCCCAAGATGGCATCTGAGTGAAATACCTCTCCTCAGGTGCTATAGAGCTCAAATCAAAACTGCAGTAAAAGCAGCTTCTTGACAGAAGAAAAAGAGCAGCAAAAAAGTGAACAAAATAACAAAAATTGAAGTACAGATGAACAGAAACCAGAAAGTGGACCAGGGAGAGCAAAGGAACCCAGCGGTGCCTGAGCGGGATCTACTAGCACCGAGACACCTAACGACCTCCTACATACCCAGCAACCAGATGTGCAGTAAGCGACTCCAGAACTCCACACCCTAACCAGGTGGCACATCCTCCATGATTGACAGTGACCACACTGCCTGGGATGACCAGCTTAAACCTGCAGCGGGGTCATCCCAGCTCGCCTCTCCCTCCAGCTTAATAGAAGACTCAGAAACAAACCCACACACTTACAGTCAATTGATTTTTGACAAAGAAGCCAAAAACATACACTGGAAAGAAGATAGCCTCTTTAACAAATGTTGTTGGCAAAACTGGTTAACCATATGTAGGAAAATGGAAATAAACCCCACTTTCTCACCCTGCACAAGAGTCAATTCAAAATCAATCAAAGACATGGAAGTCAGGCCAGAGACCTTGCAGCTACTTGAAGAGGGCATAGGGCCAACACTTCAACACAAGGCATAGGTAAAACCTTTCTCAATAAGACCTCAAAGGCACAAGCAACTCAAAGGAAGATCAATACATGGGATTGCATTAAACTGAAGAGCTTCTGTGCAGCAAAGGAAACTATCAAGAACCTCAGCAGAGAGCCCACAGAGTGGGAGAAAATTTTTGCCAGCTACTCTTCTGGTAGAGGACTAATATCTAGAATATACAGAGAACTCAAGAAACTCACAGCTAAGAAAACAAATAACCCAATCAAAAAATGGGCAAAGAATCTAAATAGACACTTCACAAAAGAAGAAATACAAATGGCCAATAAATGTATGAAGAACTGTTCTACATCATTAGCAATCAGAGAGATGCAAATCAAAACTACCTTGAGATTTCACCTAACTCCAATCAGAATGGCAATCATCAAGAACACAAACAACAACAAATGCTGGCGAGGGTGTGGAGAAATGGGAACCCTAATACATTGTTGGTGGGATTGCAAATTAGTGCAACCACTTTGGAAAACAGTATGGAGGATCCTCAGATGAATGGGAATGATCCTACCATATGATCCAGCAATACTACTTTTGGCTATCTACCCAAAAGAATGGAAACCAAACTATCAGACTGATGCCTGTGTATCTATGTTTATAGCTGCATAATTCACAATAGCCAAACTGTGGAACCAGTCAAGATGTCCATCAACAGATGAATGGATTACAAAACTATGGGATATGTACACAATGGAATTTTACTCAGCAATAAAGAACAAAATCATGTCATTTGCAGAGAAATGGATGGAACTGGAAAACATACACTAAGTGAGATTAGTCAGTCACAAAAAGTAAAAAATCATATGCTATCCCTAATATGCAGAAGCCAGAGAGAAAGTGGGACATAAGAGGGACTGTAGATGAAAGAGAAACCTTAGATGAGCCAAGAAGGTGACTTAACTGAAGATTATAGGGAGGGGGGAGGGAAACACCCTAATGCCCATGATGTACTTACATAATTATATCAAAGTCAATCACTAAACTGAACTTGAGAAGGAGGGAGGGGGAAGGAGTGGGGTAGGAACTGGGGAAGTATTAAATGATAGATGTGTGCATGTATGCCTCTACCAGCTAGTATCTAACAAAGATGTATGATTGCAATGCACCAAGAAAAAATAATTTAAAACAACATGTGCCATTGGGGATCCTTGTAAATGTGCATGTGCAGGGACAGGAAAAAACTAAAAAGCTCCAGGAATTCCACAAGTAACTTCTGCAGATCAGCTTCATTCTCTTACCTGTGCTGCACGCTTCCTCTTTGTCTAACAGATGCACTTGCTGCTTGCTCAGCACTTTGGTTTCCCTTAGCATGGACTCACTCCAGAAGAAACAACAGCAAGGCAATGTCTAAGTAGGGCTATTAAAGACATGCAAACAAACCACTCTAGATAGTTGTAGAAAGGAATGCTCACTTCAATTAGGAAGAAGGCTTCACGGAGAAGGTGACAATTTGAGCTGAGTCTTGAAAAAAATGATCTCTAAGAGAACATTTGAGGCAGAATAAACAATAGAAGAAAAACTATGGTGACAGAAAAGAGCAGAGAGTTTATCGTAATTGGCATTGTGCCCAAGGTGGCTATCATAATGGGCATCTATAATGCCATGGGAAGGGTTAAGGGCACCAAAGAAAGCGTGCTGTGCAGACCAAAGGTAAGTTGACATGAGGCTGAGGAATGCCTACACTTATGAGGAAAGTGAGAGGAGAGAATCCAGTCAACAAGCTAGAACATTTTGTTCAGAGAGTACCAGCCCATTTCCAGAAGGAAAGGGCTGGTCAAATGAGTCACATGCCACAGAGAAGTCTCAAAGGGTAACATGGGGAGAAGTCACTTGGAAACTGTTTTGAGGTTACTGGTGACCTCTGAGAAAGAAGGAGAAAGAAACCACATTGCACAGGTTGCTTGACATTTATAATAAAAGAAAGGCACAATAGCTGAATGAAGATAATTTCCCATAATAGCAGTAAGTCTTTCTGGCTGCAATCAGAATCAATTTCCTCCTGTTCCCCTGCAAGGTTGGGTGAAATGAGAGTCAACATCATTCTCCCGAAAGGCAGGTTTAGAAAAATTATTACCAGGCAAGTTATCTATCCTCCTCCAGTCCCTTCCCTACGGCTGGAATTTCATATTCAGATTCTCACCTGACAGAGAGCTTCAGTTAGAAAAATGTTAGTGTTCACTGTGGGTCTGGGTAGAACATTTAGCTTGAAATTAAATATTTCTCATACACGGAAAATTTAAAGGCACTTTGAATTAAGATATATAAAAAAGAATATATTCTATTGTCTCTTAGGTTTAAGCTCCAAGGGGAGAACATAATGGTGACTTAATATTTTTATTAAATTCTAAGCCTTATTTCTTCTTACAAGTTTAATTGCCCATGAGTTTAAAAAAATAAAGTTATCAGAAAGATACCTACAGTCTAAGCAGATGCTTCACTTACTCCCCGGTCTTTGTACTATTAGAATTATTAATAGTAATATGAATTTATAAACCATTTACTGTTTTTCAAGGACTTTCATTATATTATATCCAGTCCTTACAACAAGATAGATATTATTAGTCTCATTTCACTGTAAAGATCTCAAGGATTAGAGAGTTCAGTTAAGTTGCTCTAGCTCACATTGCCAATGAATTATAGAAAACAGAAGAATTTCCTATATTTCATGTCTTATTGACCATATTTTTAATTTTAATTTTTTTTCCTTGACCATGTTTTTTAAACCAGAAGGTGAGACCCATTGCATGACAATAGCATCATATTGATATTGGTTTTAAATTTAATGAAACTTTTAATATCATGAAAAATCTGTATGTATCTGAAATCTTATTTCTTTTATATAATAAAACATATCTTTTCCAAAAATCATTACTAATCAGCAATATTTATTTTGTTAATAATTTTTATATTTTTTTCTTTTCTTATTTTGGGACACTGAAAAACCCTCAGGTGATTCCATGATAAATAATTCATGGTAGTTTCCTTAATGATCTAGTTTCTTTTCTATTAACATTTTCAGACCCTCTAAGGAAGTCCTTTATTCATATTTGGTAGCAAATAGCTAAGAGGAAAAGGAACTTGTCTCTTGAGTGCTCAAGTGCCACCAAGTTGTATTGAGTAATGCTGTTCTTGTTTTGTACATAGAAGATAATTGTATTATACAATTATAGTTTACATATAGATATATTCTACCCTAAAAAAAGAGCCAAAGTTGTGTTGCTGTAGGAAAGTTTTTAATTCTTATATATTAGTATGTATTTCTTATGATACAGGAATTAACTCCAAACAGTCAAATCAAAACTGCATCATAAAGATTTGATTAACGTTTCAGATTTCTTTTTCACAACCCATTTTTTAGTTTTCCCTAAGTACCATGTTATCTGTGCTACCTTCTATCAAACATTTGGAAAGATTTGTTTCACAGTTCTCTATTGGTATTAATGGCTGTTTACTTTTATTTACTTGTCTTTGTTGCTTTTTTATTATGGTAAAATTTATGTCCATAAATCTTCCCATTTTAAGTTTACAGCTCTTGGCAAGATGTACAATTAGTAGTTGTACAAACATCACCTTGATCTGTCTCCAGAATCTTTTTATCGTTAATGGAAACTCTGTCCCCATTAGACATTAACTTCCCACTCCCCCATCCACTCAGTCCCTAGCAACCATCATTTCACTTTGTGTTTCCATGAATTTGACTACTCCAGGTACCATAAAAGGTGGAATTACACAATATTTATTCTTTTGTGTCTGGTTTATTTCACTTGGCATAAAGGTTCATCCATGTAGTAGCATGTATCAGGATTTCTTTCCTTTTTCATGTATGGATACTACATTTAAAATATTTATTTATTTATTTATTTATTTATTTATTTATTTATTTATTTATTTATTTATTTATTATTTATTGTACTGGGGATGGAACCCAGTGGCATTCTACCTTTGAGCTACAACATCAGCCTGATTTTTTTCTTTTATTTTGAAACAAAGTCTCACTAAGTTGCTGAGGCTGACTGAACCTGTGATCCTCCTGTTTCAGCCTCCCAAGTACTGATATTACAAGCGTGGGCCACCATGCCTGGCCATTTATTTATTTTTGCAGTACTGGTGATTGAACCCAGGGACACTTTACCGCTGAGGTATATACCCTCAGCCCTTTTTATTTATTTTTTTGAGACAGGGTCTCACTAAGTTGCACAGGCTGGCCTCAATTTTGCAATCTTCCTGTGTCAGCCTCCCAAGAACTGGGATTACAGGCACTACAGTCAGTTGAATACTACGTTTTATATATCCTTTCATCTGTCCATGGACATTTGATGTTGTGTCCACATCTTGGCTCCTGTGAATAATAATACTATGAACATGGGTATACAAATATCTGCTGAAGTCTCTCCTTTTACTTTTGGTCATTTACTCAGAAGTGGAATTGGCTATGTCATATAGTAATTCTATGTTTAATTTTTTTTGTGGCTTTACTAAATATTTTTCACAGCAGCTTCACTATTTTACATTACTACAAACAATGCATGAGGGTTGCAGTTTCTTGACATACTTTCTGACATTTCTTATTTTTAAAAAAATAGTAATTATTCCATTGAGTGTGAGTTATTAATTTTATGGGCATGTTCTTATTAATCTTAAAAGAAGATGAGTGAAAGGTCAATAAAAAATGTCCCATAAAATCAACAATTCATAATATTCTTATAAATACATATGTATGTGCTTATTTTATTGCTGTTATTATTATTGTACTGGGGATTGAAATCCAGGCCTCACACATGTCAGGCAAGTTCTCTACCACTGGGCTACATCCCCAGACCCCTTATGAGTATTAATTGTAGTTAGTTTGAAAATGAGTCCTGAATATAATGAACCTTGGATATCAGTGATATTTTAGAGTTTCTATTGGGAGAAAGGAAAATGGACAAAGAAGAATATGTGTCATAAAAATCTCAAAGAGAAGTACATGTATTAAAGAGGAGAAACATATCTAAGGAAGATGAGCTCATTTGGAAAAGAGAACTGGAGAAGTAGAAAATAAGCAGCTTCCTAAATAAAAAACTAAAATTAATTTGCTGACCTGCTATAAACACTGAAAACAAATTCTTTTTGCATTCATGACTATTACTTCTTTAGTGAATGTTTAAGAGGTCTGAAAACATTTATGTGAAGTTTTAGTAATTTTTATTAGTTTTATATGTTTTAAATTATGTTGAGAGTAGATGATGTTGGATTTTAATAATCTAGCTATGCTAGGCACGTGTTAACGAGACGAAAGCAGGATTGATTTTTTTGGTAACACAATTTGAAAGCCTTTATACATATATACAACTAATAATTTATACATATATACATATATAAAACTAATATGCATATAGCATAATATACATATAGCATACACATATAGCATATATACAACTAATAATTTACTTCTAAGGTAAGGTGAAGTATATATATAGTATGAATGCAATAATACTTTTAATTTAGTTCAAGGGTTTTATTTGGATTTTCCAGCATTATGTACTGAATAAAATAAAATATGGCCTGGTTTTTTTTTTTTTGGCGGTACTGGGGATTGAACTCAGGGGCATTCTACCTCCGAGCTACACCCCCAGCCCTATTTTTTATTCTTTATTTTTATTTTTATTTTTATTTATTTATTTATTTATTTATTTATTTATTTATTTATTTTTGCGGTACTGGGGATTGAACTCAGGGGCATTCTACCTCCGAGCTACACCCCCAGCCCTATTTTTTATTCTTTATTTTAAAACCGAGTCTCACTAAGTTGCGGAGTGCCTCACTAGGTAGCTGAGGCTGGCCGCGAACCCGGATCCTCCAGTCTCAGCCTCCCGAATGCTGGGATTACAAGCGTGCGCCACCACGCCCGGCTGGCCTGGTTTTAAAATGCCTGTTATAAGCCAAGTGTGATGGTGCATGCCTGTAATCTCAGTACTTGGGAGGCTGAGACAGGAGGAGTGCAGGTTCAAGGACAGCCTCAGTAACATAGCAAGACTCTCAGCAACCTAGTAAGACCTTGTTTCTAAACAAAAAATTTAAAAAAAGGGCTGTAGCTCAGAGGTAGAATGCACCTGGGTTCAATTCCCAGTAGCAAATAATAATAATAATAATAATAATAATAATAATAATAATAATAAATAAAATGCCTTCTCTGTGCTGGGGATATAGCCCAGTGGTAGAGTGCTTGCCTAAGGTGCATGTAGCCCTGGGTTCAATCCTCAGCACTAGAAAAAAATAGATAAGTAAAATAAATAAAATAACATGAATACATAAATTTCTGCTCTTGGGAGACTGAGACAGGAAGATCACAGGTCCAGACAAGCCTCAACAACTTAGTGAGACTTTCAGCCACCAAGGGATAGAATGCCCCTGGGTTCAATCCCCAGTACCAAAACAAAACAAACCAAAAAACCCCCACCCAAACCCCCAAATATCTTTTCATAGAACTTACATTTTAGCAGGGGAAGACAATAGATAATAAATATAACATATAGTTTATACACGGTGTTAGGTCTTCTGCCAAGAAAAAATTAAGTGAGGATAAGAGAAAAGTCGGAAAAGGACAAGGCGTGGGTTGCAGTTTCAAGGGAAGGGACCATGAGAGGGTTTGGTGAGAAGGTAACCTGAGAGAAGACTCCAGGGAGGAAAAGAAGTCACATGAGCTATCTGGGAGGATAGGCAAAGTCACAGAGGCAGGAATGTGTCTGGCAGTTTTGAGGGCCACCCAGGAGATGAGTGTGACTGGAGAAAAGAGGTCAAGGAATGAGAAGACAGTAAGTACCAAGGAAATAATCATAAGTGCCAAGGACTTCCATACTCTGATGTCCAGTAATAAGTATTACTGAATAAATTAGGGTCTCTCCAAATGATAGAGTATAGAATCCTGCAGTCCATGAAGAATAGTTAATGACCTAATTAAATGCTCAAAACTTAATTGTAACTGAAACATATGCTATAGAATATAGTATATAAATGCAGATTAGAATAGATTAATTTATGGATATACAATCCTACCAAATTTAAGAGTAAAAATCTGTTATTATGACTCATTTTTATTTATTCTCTATCTTCCAAATTATTCAGACATGATTTTCTTGTTTTGGAGAAAGTATTTCCAATCTAGAAATGTTTCCTTAAATTTAAGAGACAGAGACAGAAACAGAGACCAAGACAGAGAATGTTTTCAATAAACCAGGTGCATTCAGGGTCCACTAGGTAGCACCTGTAAAGCTAAGTGAACTAGTGTGTGATCATGTGGGTAACTACACAGCAAATGCTCACTTATGCTCATACTGAAGGTAAGTTCACATCAGTATTCTCAGGATGTGGGGCTTGACCTTGTGACTTGCTTTGGCCAATGAATGTTAGTCATGAGGTGAGCAAAGGCCTTAAACGTGCTTGGTTCTTATATTGGCTTGGTCCTGGCACTCCAGTGACATGCCACGAAGAAAGCATGCCTCAAGTAGAACAAATACATGTGGAACAAACCTAAGTCTGGCCCATTGTCTGGATTCCAGCCAAAGGCAGAGCCCCCCAGCTGAGCCCAGATTAAATCAGCTGAACTGCAGTTGGCCCATAGATCCTTTAGCATGAGAGTAAATGCTTGTTTCTGCAAGCCATTGAATTTGGTTTGGTCCATTATGCCCCATTGTTACAGCAATGATTAATATGCAAGACTGGGGATGTAGCTCAGTGGTAGAGCATAGGCCCTGGGTTTGATCTCCAACACCGCATCAAAACCAAAACTAATGCATAGTATTTTTTCTTGACTTAGATTGAAATACATATCCAAAGCTATAATAAATAAATGGAAGATTGAGATTTAAAGATGAAAGGTCATTATTCTGTAGATTTTTATACCTGGCCCAGGATCTGAATTCTGACAGATTTGCTCACACACTGTTCCCTCAGAGGACCTAGGTAGTGATTTAAAATTGCAAGTAAATTCTAGTAGCAAGAATAGGTTGAGTTAGATTAGGATAGAATTATATGGAACCACTGGTGGGTAGCGAGAGTAGACTGAACACTAGGGCTCTCTGTCCAACCCTGTACGTTTATCTCCCACTGGTTAGTGTTGCTCCTGAGAACAACGACCTGCCAGCAGATCTCCATCTCAAGTCCACCTTCCAAGGAGACTGACTTAAGGCAGGGAACTACATATCGAGTTTTATCTTTATGAGTTAATGGTTAGTGAATAGATGCATGTTTTTAAAATGTGTGCACACATATGGACACTTGAAAATGCTTAGTAAACTATCAAAATAATGAGAAATTAGTGCAATGGAAATGGGAAGGGGGAATTGTCAATGAGAAGATTTACTTTTTTTTCATGATACCTTTTTTCTTTTTCTGAGTTTACATTGATTTCTAATAAAGAACTTTTGAAAGATGAACCCAGGGCCATGTACATGCTAGGCAAGTGCTCTACTACAGAATGACGTTCCCAGCACTTTTTATTTTTTTATTTTGAGACTAGGTCTAAGTTGTACAGCCTGGCCTTGAACTCGTGATCCTCCTGCCTCAGCCTTCATGGTAGTTGGGATTATAGACATATGCCACCATACCCAGCTTAAAAAGATTTTTTAAAGACAACTATTAAATATGGTTTATAAAGCTCCTGCAGGTTCTATTAATGCAGAGAACTGAACCAAAAGATCTACTGATTATGAACCAACTAGTTTTGCCAAGGACATGGTATTTGGTTGTACAAAATTCCTTAGTATTTTAGCAGGGAATACACCTAAGGATATAACCCTAAAATTCCTAATTCCTCTCTCTCTCTCTCTCTCTCTCTCTCTCTCTCTCCTTTCTTTCTCTTCAGTATTAGAGAATGAATCCAGGAGTGCTCTACCACTAAGCTACATCCCCAGCCATTTTTATTTTTTATTTTGGGACAGAGTCTCCCTCAGTTGTCCAGGCTGGCTTTCAACTTGAGATCCTCCTGCTTCAGCTTCCCAAGTACCTGGGATCACAGGTGTGCATCATTATGCCTGGCTCCAAGTAATATTATTTTTGTTAATAACACAGAATCAATATAAAGAAGTTAAGTAATGCAAAAAAGCTTTTAAGAAGTTTTAAGAAAATATTGCCAACCTTACTATATAGACATAACTTTACTCCAGAAATCTTTCTGTACATATATACAGATGGAAGCATAAATCTATAAATTGGCAGAAGTAATTTTTAATGAGATCATAGTCTAAACAAAGAATTAATTACATTAAATGTATTTGAATTTAAGAGAAATAAAATTGGAGGAATACCATGTTCTAAAAGATTTCTCTAAGAGCTTAAGAAAAGCATTAAGAAGTTGAAGTCATTCTTAAAAATTACTTCTTTCCATTTTAAACAGTATTGATTGAATCTCGGCTATGGAAAGTGAGGACATTAGTAACAAAAGCTAACACACCTTGTGATTACAACATGCCAAGCATTATTTCTAAATGCCTTAAGTATATGAAATCATGCCATCCTTAGAACAACCCATTTTATGATGAAAAAACTAAGATAGGGAAAGTTCCATGATTGTCTAGGGCCACATCACTAGGAAGCAGGAAAGCTGGAATCCAGACCTGGGCCCAGAGCCCAGAGCTCCTGACTCGCGGCTGTGCCTCCCTCCCATTGCTGTTACCATCCCCGTCAGTTAGGTGACCTTTTTTTTTTTGACTTTTGAATTGTATATTGTTCATACTGTTTTCCATGACATTGTTGTTGGACTACACTGGTGTTCATTCCATTGTTAAGTTTCATGCCCATTCCCAGTCCATTTACATAGATTTTCCATTTCTTCATCTTGTAATTTTTGTCTTTCTCTTTTTTTTTTTTTTTCCTGCTCCCAAAAGAACCCATGAGTTCTATGTTCCTGGAGCACTTTCAGTTTGGGAAAGGTTTGTTTGATGTTCTGACATCTTGGTTGAATATAATCTTCATGGACCATATGCTTTTTTTCCTTTAGAAACTTCCTTTATGTGTTTCTCCACTGTGTGTTGGACTGGATCATGCTGCAAGAAAGTAACGGCAGCCTCAGTTTTGTCTTCTTTACAAGAGATTTTCTTTTTCTGCCTGCTGCCTGAAGAACGCCTTCTGCTTCCTTCTGTTTTCTTCCCACCTCTCTTCTCATCCCTCCCTCTCTCTCCCCTTTCTTTTGCTTGTTTGCTTTATTTTAAAAATATTATTATTTTGCTAAAGTATGGCTTAGTGATTTTAGAAATTTTCTGTATGAAAATTTCTTTCAAGTTTGTATGAATGTTCAGTGTTCAGTCTGCTGGAATCATTCTTTTTTTTTTTTTTTTTTTTTTTTTTTTTTTTTTTTTTTTTTTTTTTTTTTTTTTTTTTTTTTTGTGGTACTGGGGATTGAACTCAGGGGCATTCTACCTCTGAGCTATACCCCCAGCCCTATTTTTTATTCTTTATTTTGAAACCGAGTCTCACTAAGTTGCGGAGTGCCTCACTAGGTAGCTGAGGCTGGCCGCGAACCGGGATCCTCGGGTCTTAGCCTCCCGAATGCTGGGATTACAAGCGTGCGCCACCATGCCCAGCTTGGAATCATTCTTTATTAATTTTTTGGTAGTAATTCTTTGGCAGCTTTTGTTGTTGAATAAGTTAACTTCACTAGTTTAGGATTACTTCTGTTGGAGTATGGACATCTGTGCTTCATATTTATTTGTTTATATTTGATTATTTCAATATCTACCTCACACTCCCATATTTTTATCTGATTTTTTATTTTATTGATAGTTATTTCACACCTTTTCTCTCTCTCTCTCTGTTTCTTTTTTTCTTTTGGTACTGGGGATTGAAACTAGGGGCATTCTACTTCCCAGCTATACCCACAGCCCTTTTTCTTTTCCTTCCTTCCTTCCTTCCTTCCTTCCTTCCTTCCTTCCTTCCTTCCTTCCTCCTTCCTTCCTTCCGTTCCTTTCCTTTCTTTCTTTTTATCTTTCCTTCTTTCTTTCACTAAGTTGCTGAGGGTCTTGATATGTTGCTTAGGCTGGGTCTAGAATATGAATTCTCCTCTCTCAGACTCCCAAGTACTGGGGTTACAGGCATGCAACACCATGCCTGACTCAAATTTTTCTTCTATCTTAGTAGTTCAGTTTTCTTCTCTGTCCATTATGCTTTTAACAATATAACATTTTAAACCTGTAATGATGTTGTTTTGGCCTTCAATTGAATTCTTATAATCTTTTGTTTCTTCTCCTTCTGTTCTTCTCTTATCTTCTTGTTTGTAGATTTTGTTTCATTTATATAGTAGATTAGCTTCCTATTTCTTTCTTTTTTTGATACTGGGGATTGAATCTCAGAAGCATTCTACCTCTGAGTATACTCCCAACCTTATTTTATTTTTTTATTTTGAAACAGGTTCTTGCTAAGTTGCTGAGACTGACCTTGAACGTGTGATCCTCCTGTTTCAGCCTCCCAAGTGCTGGGATTATGAGCATGGGCCACTGTACTTGGCTGTCTTCCTATTTCTTTTCATTTTATTCTTGCTTATATTATCCCAAAATTACCTTTTCTAATATATTAACTTATTGATGCTCTCTTCATTGTGCCTAAGGGGATCTGACTTTCTAAGACACAATTTAAAGATGTTTTCTATAGCACCAAGTAGGTAGGAGCAGGGGATCACTCAGAGAAAATGGTGTATCACATATGTAACAGTATCTAGGCTCTGCTGCCATATCTGAAGTTTTTCTTAATGTTCTGTACTGGAGTTATCTATTAGGGTAAGCTATCTGCTATGACATGTAATTTTCAAACTTTGAAGATTTTGCACAATGGAAGTTTATTATAGTTCATTTATGTCATAGTTCAATGAGGATATGTGAGTTCAGGGTCATAGTCATTTAGGAACTAAATCCCTTTTCTCATCTTCAACATGTGGCTTCCAAGGTTGCTATGGAAAGGTAAGAGAAATGGAAATCTCATGTGGATTTGGAAGTGGCATTTGTATCTTTTGTCCTCTTTCCGTTGGCTAAAGCTCAGTTTCATGGTTCCAATGTAGTTGTAAAGCAGTGTGGAGAGGCAGAGCCAAAGTATGCTCAGGAGGGAAATTAGATGGCTTTGGTGAAAACATGACTCACTTTGTTTCTGCCATAGGTTCCCCCCCACTTTGGTGCCTCCAGAGTCAATGTGAAGGGTGGACACCCTCTGGCTTCAAATCAGTTCTCCAATTCAGTGTGACTCATTGAGAGTGAGTCAATCTCACAGTTAGTTTCCCCTATTAACCAGTGTCTCCTACCATTCGTATCTATGACAAAATAAGACGACTTACTTGGTTTTAATCCAAAAGTTAAATATAGAGTAGTATAGAGAATTCTCTAGAATTTGACTCAATAGTATAGAGCGGTAGGTGCTAACATTCCAAGTGCTGCTGTGAAATGTTGAGCCTCGCAGGGTCCTAAAGGGTTAACCTTGAGTTCCCCTGCCTTTGTCCAGTATGAGGCTCCTGCCCGCCCTCCATCAGGAGGGTCTCCTTACCTGGCCTGTTCCTTTTTCAGATGGACTAGATGCACCCTTCCCAGTCCTCAACTTAGTATGTTTTTTTCCTCTTTGTCAACCTGCTAAATTACTCAAACCAGCCAACTATATCCTCCAGTGAGAACCAGACAGCACCCTGTCTACTTGTTCCCTCAAATCCTGGCTCCCATTGCTGGTTCTCCGGGCTCCAAGGGCAAGCCCTGTCTGCGCTCACCTGTGCGGCCTGCAGGTACTCTCCTCCTGGACTACCTGCTCCATCCTCATCTGTCCAGTGTTGGATGTCACAGGTTAGGCCATCTTGTCCTATTTAGGGTGAACGATACCTCCTTCACCACCAGGGTGATGAGTAGGTGATCAGAAGGAGAGGGTCAGGAGGCCTGCCAAATTGTCACATAGCATCTCCTGACTGCTCCAGAATTTTATGAGTTTTTTTTTTTTTTTGTATGTGTGTGTGTGTATGTGGGTTTTTTTTGTTTGTTTTGTTTTTGTTTACGGTACTGGGTATTGAACCCAGGGGCATTCTACCTCTGAACTACACCTCCAGCCCTATTTTATATTCTTTATTTTGAAACAGGGTCTCATTAAGTTGCAGAGGGCCTCACTAAGTAGCTGAGGCTGGTCGCAAACCTGCAATCCTCCTGTCACAGCCTCCCAAGTACTAGGATTACGAGTGTGCACCACCATGCCCAGCTTATGAGTTTTTTTTTTTTTCCTTACCGTTTTTGTTAAAAATACATTAGGTGGTACCTGTTCTTTGTTTGGTTGAGTTGTCTTTTTTGTTGTTATTGTTGTTTTTCTATTGCGTAAATGTTGTAGAGAGAGATGGTTTTGAGGTAGCATTATGTTGATTTGTTTCAAATTTCTTTACAGTGAAAGATCTTGTAGAAAAATATAAAAGGAAAATGTGTAGAAATGTTCAGGAGCAGCCAGCATCTATTATTTGGACTTGAACAGTAAATAAGACAGGAAATTTTAAATAAGAATGAGACTGTATAGTGGCATTTAAGGTAAACAAAAATAACTCAAATTTAAAAAATGAGCTCAGTGAAGCTATTAAAATGCTTCACCCATATGATGTCATCATATTGAAAATTCTTATTATTTTCTGAGAGGTCAATATGCTGGTACCATCAAAGGCAAACTGGAGCAATTGGGTTCTACAGCAAATGCATCTTCAAGAGCACTTTGTGTTAGGGCCTACCTTGGCTCTTATTTTTGGTACTGGAGATCAAACCCAAGGACATTCTACCTCTGATCTACATCCTCAGCCCTTTTTTTAAAACTTATTTTGGAAGTCAGGTCTGGTGGCACATGCTTGTAATCCCAGTACTTGGGAGGCGAAACCAGAGGATCTGGGTTCATGGTCAGCCTCAGCCATTTAGCGAGGCTCTCTGCAACTTAGTGAGGCCCTGTTTCAAAATATAGAATAAAAATAAGACTGGGGGGTGTAGCTCAGAGGTAAAATGCCTCTGGGTTCAATCCCCAGTACTGCAAAAAAAAATTATTTTGAAACATGGTCTCACTAAATTGTTGAGGATGGCCTTGAATCTGAGATCCTCCTGTCTCAGCCTCCCATGTATTGGGATTACAGGCTTGTACCACCATGCCTGGCCTAACTCTGCTTTTAAAGATTAAAAAGAAAACTGCTTTGGAATGTTTTATTTCTCAGTGCTATAATATTCTTTAGGTTCTACTGTCACATGCCACTATAGTAAACAATACCTTTTATTATTAGTGCATTTTGTTTCTGCATACTTCCATCAAATTGGCAATTAAAAACACCTTTTCACCTGTAAGTAAAAAATAGTATACTAATCCATATGTTTGATCTTGAGTTTAATGAGTTGTTAAAATGCTGTACACATGTGTGCTGCCTGAATCAGCTGTCTTTGTCTCAAGGCCTACTTTTATAGCTGACCATGTTTTTAGAACCAGGGATTGAACCCAGGGGTATTCCACTTGTGAGCTACACTCCCAGTCCTTTTTGTTTATTTTGAAACAGGGTCTCCCCAAGCCTTCTAAAATGTAAAGCTTAGGAGATAGATCACTTTACCAAGTTTGGAGGACTGTTATTCTTTATAGTGGGTGAAAATTTAAATGTATTTTTGGAAAGATAATAAAGAAAGCTAGTTGATTTAAAGGTTGGCAAGGTGAGACATGAAAATGTTTTTTGCCAATTTTTTTTTTTTTTTTTTTTACAAAAGAAGGAAATTAAGAATTCTCTTGGTTTTTTTGTTTGATTCATGTTTCAGAAGCAATGATTATGTAAACTGATCCAATTATTCTTGGTCCAGAACAATTATACAAACTGGGTATTTTTTTATAATTAATTGGTGCATTGTAATCGTACATCGTGGTTAGGTACAAGCTAATAAAGGCATATATGCACACATTTCTCATTTAACCCCTTCCCCAATTCCCACCCCACTCCCTCGCCCTTCCTCTTTCTCAGTTTAGTGATTGACTTTGATATATTTATGAAAGTACATCAGTGTTTTACATAGATGATCTTATATAATTCTCTCAACAAACCTTTGCAGTTGAAATTATTATCTCCATTTTATGTGCTTTTATTTGTGCATTATAGCCTCACATCATAATGTAAATCATGTTGACAATGACATACATGCACATTATTATCTCCATTCTTTACACGAGGTTTTTGAAGCAGAAACATTAAATTGCCCAGAGTCACATAGTTAATAAGTGTTGAAACAGAATTAGAACCCAGATAGTAAACTCCAGAGCTTGTCCCGGCTCTGATGGGTTTGGGGATCAGGAAGAATGACTTGTGCCCTGTATCCCACAGAGAATTCTGGGAGAGGAGAAGCCAGATAGAATATTTGTGTGAGTGGTGGCCTCCAAGAGATCTCCAGTGATCTGCCTGTCATGGTACTGACACCCTTGTGTGGTCCCCTTCCACAGTGGTCAGTGTGACCAATGG